>MU228212.1:3028115-3049576 GCA_018584345.1 Thuja plicata
TGAATGAGGTCCTCACATGCTTCCCCATCACACATTCCCTACACATGGTGTCAACTGGTCTTGCAATGCTAGGAAGGTCTCTTACTGCCTTTACATTACTTATCTTGACTATGTTGTCAAAATTGATGTGACAAAGTATCTTGCGCCATAGCCAGTTGTCATCTACTTTTGCAACAAAACAACTTACTTCTGAGTTGAGCCGAAAAACATTACCTTTGGTCTTTGAGCCTGATGCAATCATGACTCCTTTTTTGTTAATGATGCATTGGTTGTTTTTGAATTCCAACTAATATCCTTTATCAAGCAATTGTCCAACACTTAGTAAGTTATGATGCAAACCATCAACATAGAGAACATCATCTATCTTGTTCTTTCCATCTAGGGTGATAGAACCTCTTCCTATGATAGGTTTGGGAGTGTTATCTCCAAATCTAACCATGCCACCTTTGTACTTTTCCAAATGTACAAATCTATCTTTGTCTCCTATCATGTGGTGTGAACATCCGTTGTCAATGATCCAGTCAGTTTTGATGTCAGCTTTTGAAACTAATGTTAACTCTTGTTCTTTTACTTCATCTTCTTTTTCCATTTCTTCAAGAATCTTCTCAATGTCTTTAATGGAAAAAAATCCAATTTCATCTTCTCCTGAGTTATCATCAATTACACCATCCTCAGCATGATAACATTGTTTAGTGTACTTAGGTTTGTAATCTGATCTGAATTTCCTGACTCTTGTAGGGCACTTGGATGCAAAGTAATCAACTTTTTTGCATGAGAAACATTTGAATGGTAGTTAAACTTCATTTTTCCCTTTACCTTTCCTTTCCTTCTTGGAAATCATAGCAATGTTTTCTTCTAGTTTTGTATCCACTTCTTTATTGTTACTAGAGCTGCTTATAGATTTCTTGTTGTGGATTGTGGCTTTGAAGGCTATCTCACTTTTAGGTTATGTCTTCAATCTCGATATCTCAAATGTAGATATTTTGTTGATCAAGGTTTCCCTCTTGAATTCTTTTGAAAATTGCATAGTCTCATCTAGGATATTGATCTTTCTCTCATAGTATTTTGTCAATGTGGTCATTAATTTGTCCATTATATCTTCCTCTGATATTTCTCTGCCATTATTTCTTATACCTGATATTGCTTCATTAATCCTCTGATTGTAAGCTCTAATTTTTTCTTCAGGTAACATCTCTAAATTGTTGTATCTTTTCTTCCATGTCTTTCTGCGCACATTATTTTCTTGGATGTCTCCTTCAAACATATCTTCTAAGTATTTCCAAATAGAGTATGCTTTATCTGTCTTCTTGATCTCAGAAAATTCATTGTTGGATAGGGCACTAATTAGAGCTTCTTTGGCAATTGCATTATTAGTAAACACTTCCTTTTGTTTCATAGTAGAGTCATCAACTGCAAGATCTTTCAAGGTGGGAATTTCAACTTCTTGAGTGGAAATCTCATAGATCTCAAATCCAACACATTGAAGATGTGTTATCATTTTGTTCTTCCAGTCAAGATAGTTTTCTCCATTGAACTTAGGACTCTCTTTCCTGAAGTATGCCATCTGATCTACCTTAAGTTGTTAGGCTTTCTCTCCAAGGCACTTGGCTCTGATACCAGTTGTTGGAATATTCCTAAGGATAACTGAGGGGGGGGGGGGGGAATTNGGGGGGGGGGGGTGAATTATTTATCAATAAATTTAATTATTTTCTCTTTCTTTAATGTAATTTGATATAAATTAAATACACATTCAGATAACACAATAGAGTACTCAACAATTTGATTACAAGAAAACCAAATAGACAAAAACCCCGATGGGAATTAGTACCCACAAATAACTGCACTAGTTTATAATGATCCCTGTTAGAAGATCTTACAACCCTATTAGAAGTTGATCTTTACAATGCAATAAGTACAGAGACCTGGTTAAAGGTCAGATTCTATTAGGAGTCTTTTATAGATAACCCTGTTAAGGGTGAGGACTCACTGTCCAATAGCTCACTGCTAAGATGGTGAAGGCTACAACCTTTAGTATAATAGATATACACTATATCTGGTAAATGAAATATTTGATTAGACCTGATGTCTTGACCAGTTCCAATGAATTGTAATCAACTTATGTTTCTTCACATAGATCTTCAACTTATTCTTTCTGATTTTCTGCTCTTCTCTGTCTTTACATCTTCACAACATTTTCGACACTTAGTGAACATATCTGAACTGTTATATGTATCTTCACCAAGGATAAGGTCATGACAGTATCTGGAAATACTTCATCAAATTCCTTATTGGCTCAACCTAGCATGCAATAAATATTAAGACCACGTAACTCAAACTTAACAAATGTGACGCTTCACAAAGTTGGCTTCACCAAATTAACTCTAACATCAAGATTTTGTTCAAACATGTTTAGTGCCTTTGGATAAATATTATCTTTAACTCATAACTAAACATGAATACAAACATGCATATCTTGAAGATAGGCGTAACTCAAAAAACACTGTATTTACATCGGCTCCTTAACAGATAAACTCCATAAACTGTATCCTCCATAACTAATTAATCATAACTCAACTGAAACTACATATCTGACTCGACGTGAATGCACATAGCAACAAGAACCTGTATACACCATGGAAATAAACACACATAGATACAAAGCATCTGTACTGATAATTGCATAGAGGATACCTATTGTATATTATATGTTGTCATCAATGGCAAACATACAATCAATTATTTGTACAGAAGAAAATCTCCAACAGTATTATGCCACTAGAGCATCCTCTTCTATTAGGTGCACTTTGATTATTATATGCATGTGCTTTAGCTATAAATATTGTGTGTGATTGCACTTGATGTGTGCATGTTTTAGTGAATAGGTATCAGACATAGTCTCCATCTGAGTTGCAGGTTTGAGCGTGTCTCATCCCTAGTAGTGGCATAAGAGATAGTTACATTGGTTTTTCATGACTTACCCACTATCGTCCTTGTATGGACAATGTATTTGTAATTGATATATTATACCTTTGGTACTATGTGGGTAAAATTTGGAGTTCATTTTTCATGTCATTTGTATTATCCTGATTATACCAATGATTGTTTGTACATTATAGCTGTCCACAGTTGTCATGGCAAGCTAGTAATTAAAGGTTGGTTTTTAATCCCTTTAGATATTTTATTATTTCTTGGAAAGTGTACTAGAGTGATTCCTATTTATGGAATGAAGTTGATTCAATCCAATTGGGGTATTGGATTTAATTTAATTATTTTAATTTTGTTGGCTTAAGTGGTATTTTATTTAGCCTTTTTGTGTTTTGACCAAAAGTGTCAAATAATGAAGATATAAACTTCATTTTGAAACTTAGTCATTTTTTGGAGAGCATTTGTTCTCAAAATCCTCTTGTGAGCAATTTAGTGTTTTGTTTGTTGGGTAAAGGCTTTTTCGATTTCACGAAGAATTCGATTTCTTCTACCCATTTCCATGTTTCCACCATTGGGTGAGGTAGGGATTTCTATATCTTTCATTTTAATTTGTTTTCTGATTTGAAATAAATTAATTTTAGTTCATGGGATGAGAATTAGTATTCCCCCACATTTTCATTCAATTATTTTTCTCGGTTGGTCTTATATAAGAAAAATTTGGATTCGAATGAAAATTGTAGTGTTATGTTGCTCGATTTTTTCTAAATTTTAGGAAATAAATGTTTATTGAATTTTTGCATTGTTGGGTAATTTAGAAGGAAAAGGGTATTCTTGGATTTTTTTTTCAAAATTTGTATTTTGAACTTTTTTCCATGGCTTCAATGGCAGTTTGTCAATAGACCTAGATATGGTCTTGGTTGAGATTTTCTGAGTGGAATCTCATTGTTCTGATGATTGATTATTTTGTGGAGTAATCACTTTAGTGTATATAAATTTAATCCCAAAAGGATTCATGATTGTATCCACAATTTTTGAGCCGCGTGAGTGTGCGCCCGAGCCTAACCTTTTAACTTTGCTTTATGGCTTGTCCCTTGCATTCCTTTTCGGTGATTTTGTGTATATGATGATATTCTCAGTAGATTAGATTTCATTATATATATTATGATTGTATTAAGTGTGCATGACCTCATATTATTGCTTCTAGTACTCCTTAGTGTGGATTTGTTCTTATTTATGTCGTGTGTTGGAGCCGAAATTAGTTTATTTTCAAGTTTAAGCTACCTACAGGATTTTGCGCATATGTTTTTTATTTATGTACATATGTTTATTATTCCTATGCATTCATGCTTTATTTCTATATGTGTGATACATTCCTACACCTATGTGACCTCACTCTAATTCTACACATGTTCATGTTCTATCAGATAATAACCAGAATTGTGCATATGTTCTATGACTGCTCATGTACATTTATAACAATTTGACGTGCTCTTAGGTCTATGTAAAAGTGAACTTGATATTTGGATTCCTTGTGTTTTCAAGATAGTTTTATTATATTTAATTTTTGTTTTTCAATTCAATATGCTATGGTTTAGATCACTTTTCAATTTGGGTTTTAAATGAACTTAGTATTGGATTATGTTGACGAGGGACTTGTCTCCTCATTTGGCGACTATGGATGATGGTCTAGTCCTGTCCCATGAGGTTTGTGGACATGGTTTGGGCCCTAATGTGATTAATTTAACATGTATTGTTTGTTCTTGGCTATTTGGAGGTTTTCATGGAACCCATGAAAGTACTTCTGAGTCTTCTACTTGTGCACAATCATGTGATGATCATGGAATGTTTTTACCTTTGCTTAGTATTGTGGTTATGGACGCAATTTTTTAATTAATGATTGTGTAGTGAAAAAAAAAATTATTTAATGCATATTTAACCCTGAGTTCCAAGGGTTCCTTGATGGGGCATTACAAAGTGTCTTCCACAAGGTTTACAATCACATGCACAAAGTATGTCAAAAAATTCCTTTTCAGCTACACATCTATGCATGATGTTATCAATTCTGGTACAGAAGGGTAGACCATTAATCTGACTATACTTCTTACTAGTCCTAAAAATTTCAAACATTCATAAGGAAATAAATGAGGCAAAAAACTACATGTAGCAAGGTATTCTACAATATTTGCAATCCATTGACTTTATACCAAATTAGAAAAAAAGATGCTCATTAGGAAAAACATCATCTATTGGTGTAGGTTCATTGGTACATTGCATATGAGATAGAAAATTTGAAACCACATTTTTCGTGTCTAGGTTTATCAAGAATAGTTATATGAAATTATTGCATTAAAAGTGACCACCTAATTACTCTTCCTTTAACTATTGGTTTATTCATTAGAAATGTGATGGCAAAATGATCAATATGTACAAAAACTTTATCCCTAGCTATATAATGTCAAAAATTACTTACTGCATAATTAACATCAAAAAATTCATTTTCAGTGACCATATAATTTGAATTTGTACCAGTCAATTCTTATTGATGTAATATATAGAGTAAAAGAGAGAACCATATTTTTTCCCAAGTACTACTCATGGAGTTGTTTGAGGAATCTCTATGGATATGGAAGAGCACCTCCCAATTAGGTCTTCATAACACTCATGTTGTTATTATCTTTGACTTAATTTATTCAAAATCTTGTTGACATTCCTCCGTCCATGAAAAAGCAACATATTTACCTTGTAAAATAAAAAGGGGTGAGGCAATTTAGCTGAAATTTTGAATAAATCTTCTATAATATCCTTCTATGCACATCTTTTTGAGAAGTAGGTATAGGTAGGTCTTAAATTAATTTTACCTTTTTAGGATCCACTTATATTCCCTTAGAAGAGATGTAATGACCCAATACAATACCTTTAATCATCAATATATGGCACTTTTCATGGCTCAAAGATAGATTTGTTTCAATACACGAGTAAGTACACTTTCAAGATTTTCTTTAGATTCCTCATATGTATCCCCATAAACACTAAAACCATCCATATATACTTCTACAGAATCATGAATTAGATCAGCACCATTTGAAATGTGGTTGGTGAATTACATAACCCTAATTGTAAAACATTATAATAAATTGTACCCCAAGGGTAGGTAAAGGCAATCTTGTCTTGGTCATCTAGAGCTATACGGATTTGGTTGTAACCACTAAATCCATCAAGGAAGGAAAATAATATATTTATGGCAAGGGTATCTAGGCCCTATTCAAAAAGGGAAATGAAAAAAGGTCTTTCTTACTTTCCTTATCAAGGGTTCTATAATCAACCCATATACACCACTTCCCATTCTTTTTAGGAATAACTACAAGAGGTGATACCTATTAACTATTAGATATTGGGTATATAAATCCTACACTGAGTAACTTTTTTATTTCATCTTTAACAATTTCCTACAAGATAAGGATCAATCTCCTTTGTGGTTTTCTTACAGGTCTTCTTCCTTCCTCTCTTTATATATGTGATGTGTACAAGTTGTAGGATGAATGCTTTGCATTTCCTAGTATTCCCACACAAAATCTTCTTCATGAGAATAGATCATATCAATTAAATCCTCTGTTTGGGAGTTATTCAAATTGGGATTTATGTTGAGGATCTTTTTAGGCAATATCTCAATGGCTTGTGACTAAGTATGTGATTTTATGGAAAACTTTTGGGAAGCGTCCAATGAAGGATTAGAATTTTTTAGAAATTAAAAATTAACTTTACAAGCATTTATCTGGCAATAACTAATGCAATGTAATAAAATTATGAAGAGAACATCTAAATTAACTGAAGGAAAGTTCCCAAATGGGAAGTCATTATTCAAGCAAGATTTTCCAAGACACTATTATGTGTAACAATTTTTAAGAAATTCAAAAGTACATCGTCCTCTGATGGCTTAGCAATATCACAACTTTAAAAAATTGTCAATATTGGGAGTGAGTCTTTGGAATCACTATCAATCTAAAGAGGACAATATATCTCCAACAGAGGTTATACAAGAGGATACAACATTAACTATTTTGTTTTTTCACCATTGGAGTTGACCATGTGCGCAAACATACAATTAACAAAAGCATTAGTTGTTGCTAGTCATGGTCTTCCCAAAATTAATGTTGAGTTTTAGGATCACTGCAAATGTAATAGCACTCTCTATATTGTCTGTGTGTTGCAAATGCAACAATCTTTCTTGCATTTATATTGAGGATGAGGCAAGGAGAGACATGTATGGGACATTTCTATTCATTATTATGTGATTAATATAATGGTGATTGATTATGTAACTATGCCTTTAGAGAGGCATGTCCTTTAAAGGACACGCATCTTCCCATTAATCATAAAAATCAATCTTATAATGTTTCATCAATCAATTATTAATTTAGAATAATATAATACATTAATATTGAATATTAAATTTCATATGATTAATAATAATATAACATATATAATATATTATTATTAATCAACATATATTATATGTATTCTAAATGATCATACGAGTGAAGCTACAAACATTAAGACTCCCACTTAGCTAGGGAGGATGATCAACCATAATGTGTAGTGGTCTCTCATGCCAACACTTATGACCCTCACCATAGCTACACAAAACATCAACACTCCCTCTTAGTCAAAGAAGATGAAATCCATCAAGATGAAAATCTCAATAAGTCCATTAATTTTGAAAGAGAGGAGATACCACCTTACTGTGATATCAAGAGACATGGTATATGCAGGAATATCAAGTCACATGATATTCACCATAACTCAAAAAAAATGTCATATAGGCAATGTGCACATGTATCGGCCTCAATAATACTTATCATAGGAACATTTATCATCTATCATGATCAGTATCAGCCATTACAAAATGTCTATCTCAATAGAGGGCTATGGTCTGTTTAAGGAACTTAATCCACCATGCAAGATATTATCTATCATGATATACATCAGCCATCATGCCTCAATTTTCTCTATGTGGAAAGAGCCACATAGGTCCATGACCCTATGTGGTCATAACTATTTGTTATGTGATATAACTCTGACACTCCCTCTTAGCAATGGAGGATATGCTTAATTAAAAAATTGGTGATATGATTTTGAGAAACCTCAACATTGTTGGGCATCACAAATAATGTTGAACAATTCTGAGATCAGATCGAACCATTTTGAATATTTAATTTATAATCAATCTTACACTATCATTATTAAGATGCTTATCAACACATATGTCCTAGAAGGATGTTAGCTATCTTATTTCTGGCACATTCTGAGATAAATGTAGTCTATCATGATTCACTTATTGTCATGATTTCTGGCACAGTCTGGGACAACAAGTTAATGTAGTCTATCATGACAATGGATCAAGAACTCAAGAAATTAACAACACAAGTAGCATCATGATTTCCAGATCACTCTGGGACAACAACTTAATGAAGTCAATCATGATGTTTTTTTATCACTAAGCTTCAATCTGAATGAAGTTACTTCCTTAATGCTCCCTCTTAGAAAAAGAGGATTGAATAACATCTTAGGAGTATAAGTGTACTTATAACAACTCTAAAATGCTTACAAGTAGAGTACATTACAACTCAGAGAGATGTGAGTTATCTGACCTCTGGCACTCTGAGACAACAACTAAATGAAGTCTATTAGATAACAACCTTGATCTTCCAGATAAAAATTAAGTCTCCAAGATCATAGGTAGCACAAGCTTAAACACATAGTTCATCTTGATGCATAAGTTATCATGACATTCGACACATTTTAGGACAACATTTAATGAAGTCAGTCATGATAATAGATCAAGAATAACAATCTCAGTAACATGATATCTGACACAATTTGGGACAACCACTTACTAGAGTCAATCATGATATGACTGTTATCACAATCCTCAACTCAATTTGGAACTAGATTTAGTGATAACCACAACAAATTCAATATCAATATATTCGACACATTCCGGGACAACAACTTAATGTAGTCAATCTTGATACATTCGTTATCATGAATTTTGGCACATTCTGAGACAACTAGATAGAGTAGTCTATCATGATAATAGGTCAAGCTATTGTTAAATTTGTCACCTCACAATAGAAACCTTACACACATATGAAATATTGTCACCTTTAATAACACACAAATGCAATATTGTCATAATTTTCACATTTAAATATTCATGAATATATATTAAATTCAATCTCAGGAATTACAATTACATCTTAGTCATACCAAGTTTACCTTTGAAGTGTCAGACTCCCTTTGAATCTGATATCAATCTTGTTTTGTTGCAAGAGCATCCTGGAAAAGATCAAGGCAAATAGCTCTTATAGTACATATAGAAATACAAATAAGAGAGAGAATACAATGAGTAGATAAATATAATATTCAAGGATAATAAATACTTATCTGTGCATCAACATCCTTGACACAAATTGCTTCAATGAGGGTCCATATGCAACAAATTAGAAAACATCTACAAATAAGCATTTGTCAGCAATATTACTCCAATCAAACTTATTTAGTAGTCATAATACAACAACCTCTGTATTTCATGATGACTTTGTATCTTATAGTGAACTCTGTCAATTCCTTCTTATTGATTTCCATTCACATTTTTCATTACTTCTTGTACGTAGATGATTATTGGTTGTCCCCTCTGTCCAAATCATTTTCTTCTTTTATTTACCTTAAGTGGTGAATAACTCTAATCTCCGTATTTCCTTTCTAATCGTATCCATATAGAATAATAAAATTATCTTCTTTTGTCAAAGGAAACTACATTGATATTTATCAAGAACTTTGGGGTTGTAAAATTAATAGTTTAGTGCCTTAATATTCTATTTGTATAGACTATGATTATGATTTGTGAAGACATTGATATTTTTCATAGATAATAAATATAATCGCAAGAGTCTATGGGTGGCTTAGCCAATTTCTTTGACAAAATTGTGAGGGATATTGAAGACTCGTGACTATTCTTCTATGAATTTATCTCCAATCAATAATCATTGGTAGTCATCATATTCCTTCTGCTATACAATACATCCATGAATAGATGTTATAAATAACTAAGAGAGGGGGGTGAATCAGTGGCCTCAAAAATATTCTAATAAATCAACCCAAAAACTTAGTACCACAATAGTAAGCCTCTAGTTATCTTCAGTCCTACAAGATGAATGCCTTCAAACAATCTTAATAAATAACTACTACTTGGAGTTCACTGTTAAACCTTATTCTTACTATTTACCGATTAGCAGTCTTTCATTTACCAAAAAATAGTAAATTGCTTAGTGTATACCAATCAATCCATATTAGTTATGTGTAATGCAAAACACTAAAGTAATGACTCATAAACACATTGAAACATGGATTTTTAATGTGGAAACCATGTTAAGGGAAAAACCACTCGGGACCGGTAACCCAAAATTTTCACTCTTCTGAAGTGACTCGGTGAAGAGCCAACCCTGTTAAAGGTTACAAACACACTGTTAGGTGTGACCCTGTTAGAGGATTTAAATAGAATAGTTTGTCACTTTATATTGGGAACCTCTATGCTGCCTTCTATGACTAAACCCTAGTTTGTCAAATGGTATCTGGCATCTCATGTTATCTTCATGATCAAACTTTTTGATACTCCTTGGGATGTATCTCAATATAGAAAGGATTGTTAAGTCCTGCTTGGTTAAGAGACTTTTTGAATCAATGGTTAAACTGAAATAGTAAATGATCTATTCACACATACAACTTAGACTTGCAGATTTTCAGATCTACTGTAAGCCCATAATACCTTTCTGATCAATGTATCCTTTTAATACCTTTTCTCCAGTTCTTTTTGCTCAGTGATGTTGTGCTTCTCTGTTGCTCGGTGTTTGCAGAAATCTTTAGCTCTTTCCTCAACTTGATTGATCAGGACTGTATGAATTTGTTCTTCATCAATTTCTCTTTAGCATCCTTCTTTTTCATTCACTCCCCTAATTCATAATGAATTATATTGTATCTTTATAGACATGATATCACCGTTTCTCACTTCTTGATTTTCTTTTTCTCGGTGTGATCCGCAATCTTAGCCAATCTTGCTTTAAAGATTTTCTCAAGTTTTATCCCGTAGATTTCTCCTTAACAACTAGATAAAACATCTTTAAATCTATTACTTATCTCTGGCTTTAACTTGTCAATGAAAACAATGTCAACAACCAGTTAACTCTATTTTTAGCTCTACCAGCTAAGTATTTTGTCAATTCTGAACTTCAGTCCTTTTTGGTGTTTTAACTCTTTGATAGCTTTGGTCAACAATTTAGTTCTCCTCAAGAATCTCCATCGGGGTTTTCTATCCATCGGGGTTGTCTTTCCATCAAGGTTGTCTATCCGTTGGGTAGCACTGTGAATTTCTGCTTGTCGGTAATGCTTATGATTTTTCTCGTTGGTAATGCTTGTCAGTTTTCTTGCTTGAGAATCACTGTTAGTTTTCTCTTGGGTTTCTTTGTCTATCAGGTTCCACTAACCATCGGTGTTTGTGTTCACTTAGTGAATTTTAATCTATTATGCATTACTAAAAGCATAATCTTTATCTCCCTAATTCTCTGAAGTCTTTGATACTTTCTATATAACCGATCAGATTATATCAAGTTGACATCAATGAATATATAATCCATTAACTAATTTATTGTCGTGCATTATCTTTCTGCATTTTGGTGATCAGCTTAACATTTTCAAACATTCAATCAGTTATATGTCATCAATCTCTCCCTTTGGCATTGATGGAAATACACTACATTATCACTCTATATTATTACTAATACAATATAAAATATATCAAGTGTATTTCATCCATCTCTCCCAAATATTTTTGTTTTATAACTAATTCAAATGTCTGGCTCTCGGTAAGCTTATATAGATTAGATTTGTTTGTTGCAGAGTGTGTTCTTCAGTCTTCAATCCCTTTACTAGATAGATGTATCAACTTTTGATTATGTGTTTGATATGTGTTATGCCTTGACAGTCTCTCTTCTTGATCATCTCTTTTTCCTTTGACAACAATCTCTCCTTTAGTATGTATGCTCTCCCTCATGTTACTTCTCTCCCTTTGATGGATATTTCATATGTAATCAATCTCTCCCTTTGGATAATGATTAACTCTCCCTTTGAATTCTTAGGAACTTCTCTCCATGGATAATGAATGGATAATGATATAATCTCTCCCTTTGAATTCTTAGGAACTTCTCTCCATGGATAATGATATAATCTCTTCCTGATAATGAGATAATATCTCCCTTTGACAACAATTCCAAACAATTCTTCCATATCATCTTCCATCCCTTTTATAATATACTCCTTGAATTTCCCTATCCATTACCAATACAGTGACTCTGGTGTTCAGTGTAGATATGTACCTTTCTCTATACAGATGTATCTTTTCTATCCATCTCTATGCTTGCATCAACATGAATGATATTTTGATTGTGTGTAGGCTAATGCAGCCTCCTAGTCAACTTACTGACTGATAGACAAGGGTTGGACCCCTATTCTAAGTCTCAGGTACTCAAATGTATCTTTCGATAATGGCTTGGTAAATATGTCAGCTAATTGTTCCTTTGATTGAACATATTTCAGTATCACTTCTTTAGCTTGCACTTGATCTCTTAAGTAATGATACTTGATTTTTATATGCTTAGTCTTAGCATGAATGACTAGATTCTTAGAAATGTTAATTGCACTGGTATTGTCACAATAGATAATCACTAGTTCAAGAATCTTCATATTCATACATTCCAGCAATTGTTTGATCCATGCAATATTAGAGTAGTTTGCAGTAGTAGCTACATATTCTGCTTCTGCAACAGATTGTGAGATGCATCCTTGACATATTTTGCTTCTGCAATAGATTGTGATATGTATCATTTCTTCTTGCTGATCCATGTGATAAGTCTGTCACCCATGAAGAATGCTCCTCCAATTGTGTTCTTTCATTCATCAATGTTTCCAGCCCAATCAGTATTTGTATAGACTTGAAGCTCAAATTTTCCTTCTCTTTTATACCATAAGCCATAGTCCTTGGTGTTATTTAGATATCTCACAATTCTCTTGACAATATTCATATGTGATTCTTTGGGATTAGTAGAAAATCTTGCAACTATTCCATCTACATGTGCTATATCTGGTCTGGTATGAGAAACATACATTAGTTTTCCAATCATTGATCTATACAAGGTTTGATTTACCTTATTTGATTTGTCTTCCTTTTTTAGCTTACATCTAGTTGCCATAGGTGTTCCAACTGGTTTGGAATCTTCCATCTTGAATATCTTCAATACTTCCTTGATGTATTTCAACTGAGTGATATATATGCCTGCATCTTGTTGAAGAATCTGTAGACCAGGAAAGAATTTGATCTCCCAAAACATAGACATTTCAAATTATTTTCTCATTTCATTAGCAAAGGATTTACATAACATTTCATTTCCCCCCAAAAATGATATCATCAACAAATATTTCAGCAATCAGAATATTACCACAAGTATCTTCTTGTAAGTACAGATTGTTATTTTCACTTGTTCTTACAAATTCAATGCTTATGAGATAGGAGTGAATTATTTCATACTAGGCTCTAGGTGCTTGTTTCAATCAATACAAGGCTTTATGTGGTCTACATACCATTTTTCTCTTGTCTGGATCATAAAACCATTCTGGTTGTTCAATGTATACTTCTTCTTCTAGTATTCCATTTAGGAATGCAGATTTGACATCCATCTGGTATACCTTGAATCCTTTGTATGCAACATAAGAAAGTAAGATTATAAATCATTCTAGTCTATCAATGGGTTCAAAGGTTCACCATATCCAATACCTTCCTCTTGTGCATACCCCTTTCATACTAATCTTTCTTTATTCCTTGTGACTTCTCCATTCTCATTCAGCTTGAATCTGAATACCCATTTGGTACCGATGACATTATTTTCATCAGGTCTCGGTACTAGTGTCCATGTACTATTCTTCTCAATCTATTATATTTCTTCATTCATAGCACTAACCCATTCCTCATTTTCAAGTGCAGTATCAATAGATTTAGGCTCAAAATCACAAAGTAAACATCTAGTGTTTAGTGACTTACTTCTTGTTCTCATTCCAGCCTTCTTGTCTCCTATGATTTGATTATGTGGATGATGTCTTCTGACATACTTGGAAAGTTTAAGTTTGGCTCTTTTTCCATCATTCTGATTATCATCTTAACCTTCATTCTCATCTCCATCGCTCGGTACATCATCTTGAGGATTTTCCTGATTTTTGGTAATTGCAGTCTGAAGCTCATGTGCAATATTCTATTTCTTGGGAGTTACACACTATTTCTCAGGTAGAGTTTCAGGTTTTTTAGTGTAAATAAACCTATTGTAGTCTTTTGTTTCTTTTCTTCTTTCCTTATCATTCTTCTCTACAAATTCATCCATTCTTACATTTTCAATTTCAATGATCTTGTTAGAGCACTTGTTAAGACATTTATAAGCCTTTCTTTTGGTGGAATACCCTAGAAAGATGCATTCTTCACTTTTGGATTCAAGCTTTAAATTTATATCACCTTGAAAAATATAACATTGACTACCAAAAATTCTAAAGTAACTTACATTGGGTGTGTAACCATACCAAAGCTCATAGGGTGTCTTCTTTGTATCCTTCTTCAATTGTACTCTGTTTAATGTGTAGATGGCAGTACTGACGGCTTCCCTCCAAAAATTTTGAGTGGTGCTTTTATCTATCATCAGTGTTCTTGCACAGTCAAAAATTGATTTGTTTCTCCTTTCAACAATTCCATTTTGTTGTGGTGTTCTTGGTCCAGAAACCTATCTTTTAATTCCATGCTCATTGCAATAGTTAGTCAATTCATCTGAAATAAATTCCCCTCCTCTATCTGATCTTAAGTATTTCAATTCCTTACCACTTTTTTTTTGTACCATAGCCTTATACCATTTAAACATCTTGAATTCTTCTGATTTATCTTTTAAGAGCATAACTGTCATCATTATAGAATAATAATCTATAAAGAGAATGAAATACCTATCACCATAGTAACTCTTTGTCCTCATGGGTCCATATAGATAAGTATGGACTAATTCTAGAATGGCATCAGATGTATGGGCTTTACTCTTGAAACTAGACTTTGTCATCTTACCTTTTTGACAATTCTTGCACATGATATGTTCGGGCTTTGACATGCTCGGTAAGCCTCAGACTTTCCTTTTATTTCTTATCTTTATCATTTTGTCAAAATTCACATGGCATATTATTTTATACCACAACCATATGTCTTCATTTCTAGCCATTAAAAAAGTCTTAATTTCATCAAGATAGAAAAGGTTACCTTTTGTTTGTTCACCCGTTCTGATCAACCTTCCTCATTCATTGAAGATCTTTGCCTTCTTATTTTCAAATGATACTTGGTGACCTATGTTATTCAATTGTGAGACACTCAGTAGATTATAATTAAGTCCTTTTACCCAGTAATCATTTTCACATTTGATCAGGTTATCCAACATTATGGTTCCTTTACCTTCAACTGGACAAGGTGTGTCATTACCCATTCTTACTGATCCACCATTATAGTATTCAAAAGTTTCAAACTTTTGTTTATCACCGGTCATGTGGTGAGTGCATCCACTATCTATAATCTAGAAATCATTCTTACTAACCTTATATATGAGTGCAATCTCTACATACCTTTCTTCTTCGTCTGAATCATCCTTCATGGCTACAAATACCATCTCAATGTCTTCTTCAGATTCGATGTCAGTATCATCAGCTCTATTCTCAGCTAGCTAACAAGATTTCTTCCCTTTGTCCTTGTAGTCTCGGGTATCTCTTCTGTCAGATTGTCATTTTCTTTGATCTCTATTATCACCTCATTCAAACTTATTTTCATATGTTCTATCATTACTTCTATCATCTTTTCTTATGTTAGGACATCTTGTAGCAAAGTGTCCAACCTCTTTACAATTAAAACATACAAGTGGTAATTTACTGTTGTATCTACCTTTGCCTCTCTGTAATATTCTTTCCATTATTGCTTCAATCTCATCAAGTCCTTGATCCTCATTATCACTATCACTATCATTCCTCATAGTGTGTATATGACTTGACTTACTTATTTTCAAAGAAGATTTGAATGCAGACTCTATAGATGGTAAGACACTAAAATCAAAGTTATTCATCTCAAATGAAATCAGTCTACCATTTAGATTATCTAGAGTAACATTATTGTTTGCAATTGCTCTCATTTCTTGTATAGAAGATACTCTAATAGCATATACATGCAGTAAGGTTCTTAGGATTTTACTTACCACTATCTCTTCTTCAATTACACCTCCAACTCCTCCGATAGCATTGACTACCTCTTTGATTTTGTAGCTATACTGAGTGATATTTTATCCTTCTTTCATCCTTAGGTCATCAAACCTCCCTCTTAGGCTTTATGTCTGGGCTCTTAGTACATTAGAATCTCCTCCATGTACCATCTTCAATTTATCCCACATTTGATTTGTAGAGGTGCCGGTTTTGACATCTTCAAACTCAGCATCGGAGAGTGAGGAAGCAAGTTCTATCATCATGCAATTATGCTCATTCTTTTCTCTCAATTTCTCAAGAGTGTGAGGTCATGTAGGCAACACATATTCAGTTTCAAGATGTTGAGTAACATCATTACCAATACCTGATAGGTGGAGTCTTATTTTTCTCTTCCATGATGCAAAGTTGTCTTTATTCAACTTGGGCACATCTCATTTGTTCATCTTGTAATCTTTTTCTTGAGTTGTTAAACTCCCTTTCTAAGAACACAAGCTTTGATACCAATTGTTAGAAATAACAGAGAGGGGGGGTGAATCAGTGGCCTCAAAAATATTCTAATAAATCAACCCAAAAACTTAGTACCACAATATTAAGCCTCTAGTTATCTTCAATCCTACAAGATGAATGCCTTCAAATAATATTAATAAATAACTACTACTTGGAGTTCACTGTTAAACCTTATCCTTACTGTTTACCGATTAGTAGTCTTTCATTTACCAAAAAATAGTAAATTTCTTAGTGTATACTGATCAATCCAGATTACTTATGTGTAATGAAAAACACTAAAGTAATGAATCATAAACAGATTGACACATGGATTTTTAACATGGAAACCATGTTAAGGGAAAAACCACTTGGGACTGGTAACCCAAAATTTTTACTCTTCTGAAGTGAGATTGGTGAAGAGCCAACCCTGTTAAAGGTTTAAAACACATTGTTAGGAATGACCTTGTTAGAGGATTTAAATAGAATAGTTTGTCACTTGATATCGGGTATCTCTATGCTACCTTCTATGACTAAACCTTGGTTTTTCAAATGATATCTGGCATCTCATGCTATCTTCATGATCAAAATTTTTGATACTCCTTTGGATGTATCTCAATATAGAAATGATTGTTAAGTCCTTCTCAGTTAAGAGACTTTCTGAATCAATGGTTAAACTAAAATAGTAAATGATTTTTTCACACATACAACTTAGACTTGCAGATTCTCAGATCTATTGTAAGCTCATAATACCTTTCTGATCAATGTATCATTTCAATACCTTTTCTCCACTTCTTTCTTCTCAGTGATGTTGTGCTTCTCTGTTGCTCAGTCTTGGCATAAATCTTTAGCTCTTTCCTCGTCTTGATTGATCAGGAATATATGAAGTTTTTCTTCATAAGTTTCTCTTCAGCATCCTTCTTTTTCATTCACTCCACTAATTTATAATGAATTAGATTGTCTCTTTATAGACATGATATCATCATTTCTCACTTCTTGATTTTATTGTTCTTGGCATGATCCGCAATCTTAGCCAATCTTGCTTTAAATCTTTACTCAAGTTTTATCCCATAGATTTCTCCTTGACAACTGGATAAAAAAACTTTAAATATTTTACTTATCTCTAGCTCTAACTTGTCAATGAAAACAATGTCAACAACCTGTTAACTCTATTTTTAGCTCTGCTAGCTAAGTATTTTATCATTTCTAAACTTCAGTTCTTTTGGGTGTTCTAACTCTTTGATAGCTTCGGTCAACACTTCAGTTCTCCTCGGGCATCTCCATCAGGGTTTTCTGTCCGTCAGGGTTGTCTTTCTATCGGGCATCACTGTGAGGTTATTCTCGTCGATAATGCTTGTCATTTTTCTCATCGGTAATGCTTGTCATTTTTCTTGTTCAGGCATCACTGTGACTTTGCTCTCAGGTTTCTCTATCCATCAGGTTCCACTAACTGTCGGTGTTTGTAGTCACTTAGTGAATGTTGATCTATTATACATTACTGAAAGCATAATCTTTATCTATCTGATTCTCTGAAGTCTTTGACCCTTTCTATATAACCGATCAGATTATATCAAGTTGACATCAATGACAATACAATCCATTAACTCATTTAATATCTTGCATTATCTTTCTTCATTTTGGTGATCAACTTAACATCTTCAAACATTCAATCAGTTATATGTCATCAATAGAATGGTGGTGAGGCTTACCAAAGCTCCATGGATTAGACAAAAAAACTCTGTTCCAAACCATTATCATATCCAAACATTAGAAATATTAGCCAGGGGTAATATCCTAGGAATGTTTAAGGTGTCACATTAATATACATATATCACTGATATTTAGTCTTTATTTATTCGGATATGCTTTTCTTGTTGTGTAAGCCACATCAAAGCCTTGATACGTATGAGTTTTCCTTTAACCCATACAATGAATTTGAGAAACTTATACATATTTGATGGTGATGAGTACTTAGTGAAGATATGTCCTCAACTCTTAGTGACTTGTACATGCTTCAAGCATGCTTGTGATTTCAAGCTGGAGAGAGAGGATGAGTGGCAGCTTTTGTTGAGGAATGGTTTTACACATGGTATCCTACAAAGTTTGAAACCAAAGGAATTTGAAATAGGTCATAGGCATTTCTTACTCTATTACATGTGTATACATATTGATTTTTTGATAGCAGATTGCAGCCTGCCTATCAGTTAATTCCATTTATTATCGAGCCGCATATCAGTTAATTCCAAACTTAAAACTATATACTCCCCACAATATATCAAATCTTTTCATACCATATTATCAGGCATAGTGTATCAATGCCTGATGTTGACCACCACATCATATAGAAATGGTTTGATGTCTCCTTCCACTATCGCACAGGCTTTGATGTTTTCTTATGTGATTGGTGATTTTGAAGTGATGGCTACGTAAATCAACTGAGTGTGCTCGTATAATCCTTTTTCCTCTGTGTGTCAGAGATGTTTCTTTCCCTAATGTTGGTTGTTAATATTTGTTCTTAGTTGTTCATAAATTTCCTTTGTTACTTTACTTTATTCCCTCTACTTTGACGAATGCCCATAGTTTGTTCCTGTGTGTGGTTTGTGATCGAGCTTGTGGCTAGGGTCGATTGTGAGTTGGGCCTCTCTTAGCTATCATCCCTCTTTTCTTGTGGTCACAGAGGTCCCATCCATCATCCACCTCATTCATCTGGCTTGGCCCCTATGTGACTTGGCCATCGACCTACATCCTTGGCTATACACCTGTGATGATAGATCTACGTTGAATTTTTTCCTCATCCCCACGCATGTCCTCCTAAGCTCCACACACGTCCTCTGAGATCAATCTCTGCGACTCAAAAAATTTACGTCTATAGCTTAAAATGGTGCATGTATTTTAAATGAAAACTTTTTGTTTGATTCTGTAGGTTGTAAAAAAACCTTGATCCATCTTCCTTTAAATACTTTCTTACATTTGCAGCCTGGCTCTAATACCATTTTGAGTTTTAGGATCATTGCAAATGTAATAGCACTCTCTATATTATCTGTGTTTCAAATGCAGTAATATTTCTTGCATTTATATTGAGGATGAGTCAAGGAGAGACATGTCCCATGAAGAGATGTGTCTATTCATTATTATGTGATTAATATAATGATGATTGATTATGTAACTATGCCTTTAGAGAGGCATGGCATTTAAAGGGTGTGCCTCTTCCCATTAATTATAAAAATCAATCTTATAATGTTTCATCAATCAATTATTAATTTAGAATAATATAATATATTAATATTGAATATTAAATTTTATATGATTAATAATAATATAACATATATAATATATTATTATATTATATGTATTCTAAATGATCATACGACTGAAGCTACAAACATTAACAATTAAGGCATATCTCCCCAACTTAATTTTGGGTTGTAATGTCATAAAATCAGTAGGATACTCCCAAAAATCAAATTAAATAATAATATCCTCAATCATACCCTTGAGTTTTACAAAAGAATGATTTTCCATTTGCAAAATTGTTGGAGTTGGTCTTAAACTTTGTAAGGCTAATTTTTCTTTGGTATTATTTGTCATTACATTTATGGTCGCTCCTAAATCCACTATGTTGTTTTTCGATCAGATTAATGAAGGAAGCCAATTTTTAAAATAAATTCACACACAATGCACAGAAGTACCCTAGGAAAACCTTTAGCCTTGAAGGTGAAAAACCTAGCAAAGAATAACTACTATATGCATAGAATTAATTGAGTACAATATGATCTAATTCAAGATTATTCACAAGTTTGATGATACTGTCAAATACAATATATATTGATCTCTGTATTGATCGATTATAATCACAAAGGGCCTCTAAGTAATAATACTCTGACTGTTGTTTCTGATTGTATACTATCCTTTATGATAATTATCTTTTGTTGTATATGAAATATCCTCTCCAACACACACACACACACACACACACACACATATATATATATATATACATATATATATATATACATATATATATATGTATATATATATATGTGTGTGTATATATATATATATGTATATATATATGTATATATATATGTATGTATATATATATGTATGTATATATATATATATATATATACACACACACACACACTACAATCTCAAGATACTATCTTCTGTGATAATCTCTTATATCCTCTGCAATAGATAGATATTGTGATCTGAATGTTATCTATAGACACACACACACACACACACACACTACAATCTCAAGATACTATCTTCTATGATAATCTCTTATATCCTCTGCAATAGATAGATATTGCGATCTGAATGTTATCCTCTGCAATAATATCTTTATTTCCTCTATAATATAGTATAAAGTGTGAATTTAATGTTATATATATATTCTTCTACAGTATAGTATATAAACTGTGATCTCAATGCTATTGCCTCTGACTTCTATCGATCTAAATGATGTCGGATGTGTGGTGTATTTGGGAGACATATTGGTTTTCTCCTTATACTTGTGCATGTGAATGAGTCTCATCCATTCACAATAGAAGGTTATCATGCCTCTTTATATTGTACCTCTTCATTTGAGATAACTGCAACATGTTAACATTAATCATAATCTCCAGATCGTTACTTTTAATAAGTGGTAATCACAACTTGTTTATATATATATATATATA
>MU228212.1:3076945-3087185 GCA_018584345.1 Thuja plicata
TCTAAGTCCACCTTCTCAAGCTTGCCTCTTACACCCTCACCATGCCTCTTAAATGCTTGCATTTAATGCATATGCCTTCCACCATGCTTCTTTAATGCCTTTGGAATTTAAAGCCTCTTACACCTCACTAATGGGAAATGGGTTTTACAACTCCATTAATGACCCTTGTCCCCCCTCTCTCTCCTCATTTATTCTATAAATAGAAGGATTCTTTGAGCTCAAATAAGCCTGAATTTTAGATTGAAAATGTATTGTTATGTTGTTAGGATTAATATAGATTCATGTTTCATTTTAGTTTCCATGATTATGCATTGTTATAATCTTGATTTCTAGAACTAGAATGCATGTTATTTAGATATATTTCTTATTTTTAATAGAATATTTCATGCTATGTTGTACATGTCACTAGAAAAGGCATAATCCTAGGGCTATTATGTTATTTTTCACACTCCTCCTGGTTAGAAAGCAATAGATTGATTTTAGTGGATTTACATGCTTTACTAACCCTATTTTCACTAACATAGTGATCTATTGAAGTGTTGTAACACAGGTAACAGGTGCACTATTTCACACACACAAAATGCAATCGAGAACTTCTCTCTCAATTCTTGATTTGGTGTGGTAACTGTTTCAAACCTTTGCCCCCAAATGTTCTTGATGTTTTGAATCTGCTGGGCTTTATTTTCAAAAATCTTCATCTTCTCATAGCCATAGACAATGTTGATTCCACATGAGCTAAAATAGAAAAATCCTTTACCTCAACCTATTTAGTAGCTCTTAGATTTTCTATCTTCTTTTCATAAGAAGAAATCACTTTAGTCATATCACAACCAGTCTCCTTTTCACTTCCAATTATTTTCCCCATGCATTCATTTTGGGAATGCATGATTTCCTTTGAGTTTATATGAGCTTCAATGATCTGGATAGATTCTTCAATGGCTTTCTCATACAATGCACCTCCCCATTCTATGTTCATCTTGGCAATGAATAGTGAGTTCTCTTCAAGGCCTAGTTCTGCTTTCTCTAAAAGAAACTTGTTTATACCATAAGCATAAAATTCCTCCATATTTCATGTTTCAATCTCCAATTGATCTTTTTCCTTTTTCCATGATTCAACATCTTCCTCTACTACTTTGAGCAATTTATCATATTTTTTAATCAATGTATTGAAATCATTAGTGAATTTGGTGATCTCTTTAGTTACCTTATCACTCCAGGTGAAGAAAGCCTTTGATATGGATCTATCATTATGGACATGATCAAGGAATTTGTGGTTTTCTAGAGACTTAACATCCAAGTCGATGGGTATCATAGAAAGGGGTTGAGGAAATGGACCTTGAAGCTGTTGTATATAGTTAGCTAACTCACAAAGAGATTACTTTAGGTTCATATTGTCTTCAGCATCTTTCAATACCCAGTGATTTATTTTCTTATTGGCCGAGTTCAAGATCTTCAAATCGGTAGCTCTAGTGGCCATACCTAAATCCACCTTTTCTACATCAAAATCCTTCTATGTCACTTCATCAATAGTTTTATCAGAACTGGGCTTGAAAATATCTGTAATCTAGTGGCCTATTTTAGGGTCTACATTCAACATAGCCTCTATTTTGGGCTTCTTCACCCTTGGGGTTTTTCCAAGGTACTTGCTGACTAGATCTCCAACTGGAGTGGAGACTAGCACGATGTTTCTCTTTTTACTGAGTGATAACTTTAACTAGTTTTGAGTCTAGGGTGTAGTATTCTCTGCGGAGGCTTGTGTTCCAGGGCTCTTCAAAATTGTCAGGTATTGGTGACTTTCTTTCGTTGATTCATTTCCTAAAGGACTGACTGGTGACTTACTCATCTTGGATTTTCTCTAAGTTTGCAGATCAAAATCCTCCTCTAGATCTATTATAATGCAAGGGATATTATCTACCTTCTCTTTCCTTTTGCTTCTAGTTCTTGTTATTCTCACAGATTGTCTGATGTTTGGCTTATTTTCTTCTGAATGAACTTCTACTCCAGAGTTTGTTTCACCTGCAGAAATCAATTTATCAATCTTATCAGTATGGACAGGGGAGGCCACGAGCTTTAAAATCCTCAAACTATTTTTGATTAATGAACCAGAAGTTTCTTGTGTCTTATTTTGATTTAGTTATTTTATCCATCTATGTGTTATTTTAAACACATCTTGGGACAAGGCATTCACATCTTCTTCTCCTTCTTCTCAGTCTATCTTTCTAGCTAATGCATCATCATTTAGCTCCACATATCCAGATTCCAAGACACTTTCTTCATCTTCAATATCTAAACCTTTAACCTTGAAAGGAAATCATAATGAGGAAATCTATTGAAAGGTGAATTTGGAGTGCAGTCTCTTTTCAACTTTAGTTTCATCTACACAGTCTGCCCAAAAATCTTCCAGCTCTGCTTGATGCAAAAATGTGGCAATGATATTGAATTGACTTGCTACAAAATGCTTGCAGCCAAAATAACTTCTTTTTTGGTAGGAAGGGATATTTATGATTTTCAATTCTACATCCAATGTATAACTTGTGTGCATACATCTGAAGCGATAATGCCCTAAATCAATGGGGAAAAGAGAACCTACCCCTCTTTTAAATCTAAATTTTACCTCAAGCTGGATTAACTGTCTGAACACTTCTAGTAAGACATGTTTGTCTAAACAATATATTGGGAGTTTTAGAGGTTCTCCATTGAATCCTCCTACTCTTAAGTAGTTGAAAGTAGGGAATTGGATGAAAAATATACCTTAAATTTTAATTAACTCCATAGCTTCTTCGGACATCCTACAGTTGATTTTTCCTTTTAGCTCGAAAATCAACTTGGACAAGAATGTGTTCTGAACTCTTCGGAAATCTTATGGCTTCCTTTTCTTCTGCAGTAGTGGATAATATTCAGAAATTGTCATATTCTCCTTCCATTGTCTATGAGGAAATCCCTCCCAATTTCTATAAGTAGCAAGCACATAAAATAGGTATGAAGTCAAAAATAAACTTGATGCTTTTACAAATTGGGATAATTCTTCATGAAGCCTTTCCACTATCACTTCTGCCCAATCAACACCTTGTCCTTCTGCTAGAATAGCTTGGATGAAAATGTACATCCATTCTTCCTAGAGAACTTTGTTGGGTTTTCCATTCACCCTGTTCAACATAATAACTACATCTCAGACCTCTCTGATCAAGTGATTCTTCTTTAATGGCTTAGGCAATCTAGAACCACCTCTTTCAGACTTTATCAGCCAATCTCTAGCAATATTATTGTTGTATTCCTTTCTATTTTGGTCATATTTTTGTTGAGCCTTCTCAATACTCCAATCATTGTATGCTTCTATTGGCAGAATTTGCAGAACTGTCATGATTATATGTTTCTTGATGGTTATCAACATTTCTCCAGAAAAAGAATGAATGCATCTCTTACTCCTGTCATATCTATTTCTGCACTCCATTACCAATTTTGGGTATGGAGTCGCTTCTAGAAAAACTGCTGCTTCCAACAAACCACTCTCTACAACTTTTGCGGCAAAGGTTCCTTCCTTGACATTTTTGAAATTATGAACAATTACTTCTAAATTTTCATCTATAAATATGGTATCTCTCATTTCTGGAAGAGAACTACTCACAAGATAAAAAAGAATTATCCTTTACAAACTTGACCTTTGAGGCCGACATGCTAGGACTGGACATATCAATACTTAAGCAAGTAACCTCAAGAAAAATATTGGAAAAGCCTAATTTCTTTCTTACATAGTTAAATCTAAAATTATAAATGGAAATGGAGAAGATTTCTTGAGACACACCAATGGTTTGTTCTTGCCTTCCCAAGATTACCTTCGCTGCAACTTTCTTCTAATTATGCTATTGCAGTTGCTAAATGAGAAAAAATGGCAAGAAATAAGACAAATTAATACATACATTTGAGCTTCCAATTTGTTAATCATGACACCTCACATGACTTGATTATTCCCGTCGTCATTCGCTGAATATGTCCAATCACATTTATTCCTCTTCTGCATGACAGGTACTTTTGTTGAACTGGCTTTAAATCCAACGTCTTTTCAACTTCTTTTCCGCAAAAAGGCAATATTTGGCATGAGCTACATATATTCAGTTATTTATTGCACATTGAATTTTGAACCTTAAACTGTGTGAAGTGAGGTTCAAATTCAAAAATCATAATGCTCAAATCACTTGACAGACTCAACGCTAAAAGAGACTTATGCATGACACACATTGAAAAATGAATTATGAACAAGAAAAGGAGATGTTCAAGATTCAAAATAAGAAAATTTAGGGACGTCAAAGCAAATGAAAACACGAGGCAAGGACTACAGGGAACAAAGTACATTTCAAATCTTGAACTTTGAACTACCAAAATGATGGTTCAAAGTTCACAATTCAAAATTTGAAAAGCAAGAAAATGCATACTTACATGACTTTGTGCTGACCAAAGGAAAAAGGTGAACATGAAGTAACATGGGGATTGTAAATTAAATATTTAACTTTGAATTGTGAAGTTCAAAATTCAAAGTTCAATATGCATTTCACAACATACACGCTACTTAGAAATTTTTACAAGGGAAAGTTCTTTTCACAAGAAATAGGTGGCTTTGGATAGGGATTTGGACCATGAGGGACTAAACAATGAAGCCCAAAAGTCTCTGGTTTAACACAAAACCAAGTCAATTAACAAGCAAATACTAACCTAAAGAATGACAAAACTTATGTACACAGAAAAGACCTACTATTTACAACTCATAAAGCTTGAGATCTTTCCCATTGAAGGACAAGGGCATTTTGGTTCCATCAGCATACCTCAATTTGAAAGAATTAGGTCTGAGCTCTTGGCTAATCTCAAAGGGGCCCTTCCACAATGATTTAAATTTTTTGTGTGCACCTCGAGGCTCCCACCTTTTATCCCACAATAAAACTTTATCACCTATCATGAATTTTCAGGGCCAATCTTTCCTATCAAATATTTTATTCACCCTAGCTTGGTGACTCATAATATGGTCGACAATATTTTCTCGTTCCTCTTCAATTTTTCTCAAATACATGATTCTCTTCTCCAAAGCACTTTGAAATTGTTGGTCCTCGATCACTTTCTATAACTTAGTTGCCGCTAGTTCTAATGGAAGATAAATTTGAGCTTCCATGCCATATACCAGCTTGAAAGGAGATATCCCTATGGCTCATTTGGGTGAATTGTGATCAACTCATAAGGCTTCATGAAATCTTTTGTGCCAATCTTCGGCATTGTCATTCACTAACTTTTTCATTATGGCAATCAAGTTCTTGTTAGTTGAATCAGCCTGACCGTTACCCTGAGGAAAATAATCAGAAGAGTGTGACAACTAAATCCCATTATCATAACCGAATAACTGCATTTCATGGGAAGAAAAAAAATTTGCGTTATCTGCCACTATCTTAGCAGGAACCCCCAATCTCACCAAAATATTTTCTTTTAGAAACGAATAGACTATCTCCAAAGTAGTCTTTCTCACAGGAATAGCTTCTACCCATTTCGTAAAGTAGTCCATTGTAGTCAGGATATGAGTGTGACCTGTGCTTGATGGAGTATGTATTGGACCTACAAAATCTAAGCCCCACTGCTTAAATGGTTCTTCAATGACTACAGGTCTTAATGGTAAAGCATCCAGATGTGGTTTTCTAGAGAATAACTTACATTTCTCATATTGTGTCACCCATCTATAAGCATCCTTGAACATCCCAGGCCAATAGTAACAATTCCTTAGTATTTTGAAAGTTTTTACTGAAGATGAAAAATGTCTGTTGCAAGCTTCATTATGAAAGGATTGAAGCAAATTCTTTTGTTAGTCCTCATCTACACACCTAAGAAACATCCCATCTAAGCCTCTTTAGTATAATATATCATCAATTATAACATATTTGGCCACTTTTAATTTCAAATTTCTCTGTTCCTTTGTAGTTAGATGGTTAGGACACTCTCCATATGTCAAATAATAAGCTACATTTGAGAACCATGCATCTTTCAAACATTTAAATAGAGATAAAGGGATCCTTTCTCCAGATTCTTCATCATTTTTTGCAATCAATTTACAGAGGCACTGACCCCTAACCAATTTCATGGGTTTAATTTCCAAATAAAACTCCAACACTTTTGCAACCCAAGTTGCCCTATTATTCATAGATACCTCTTGTTGAGTCAAAATACTCTTAACAGTCGCGTTCAGGACATAAACTGTAGAATGGGAATGAAGAATATAGTATCAGAACTGTTTAATAGCCTTAACCACCGCAAAAGCTTGTTTTTTTTTGTAGGAGAGTACCTCAACTCATGTTTCTTTAGTGGCACACTCATATAATAAATAGGAACATCCTTGCCAACTTAATTCTTTTGCAACAGAACACTTGACATTATGTGCTCTGAAGCATATTAGTGTATTATAAAATCCTCTCAAAAATCTAGATGTGCAAGGATTGGAGCCTAAGAAATTGCATTCTTAACTTCTTCAAAATATTTTTTGGCTTCATCATTCCATCTGGAGGTTTGTTTCTCACTTAAAAGGCTTACCATGGGTCTAGTTATTTCTGAAAAATCTAACACAAACCTTCTCAAAAAGTTGATCTGCCCAAAGAAAGATCTTATTCCACTTCTGTTGGAAGGTAAAAATAATTATTGGATTGCTCACACCATTTCAGGGTCAATCTTGATCCCTTCCTTTGACACTATATGACCTAACAATATTCCTTCAATTACACAGAAAATAGATTTTTTAGGATTGAGTGATATTCCTTGATCTCTACACTCATGAAGGATGATTCTTAAATATTTTTAATGTTTCTTTCTTCTACCAGAGAATACGGTCATATCATAAAGATATACCACAATTATTTTATTTATTAAATGATCGAAAGAGGAATTCATGGCCCGTTGAAAAGTGACACCTACGTTGATCAAGCCAAATGGCATTCAACTACATGCAAACGTGCCCCAAAAAGTGGTGAACATTGTTTTATGTTGGTCACTAGGATCTACACTGATCTGATTATAGCCTAAAAAACCATCCAGCATAGACATCATCTTAGAACCCACAACCATCTATAAAATGTGATCCATAGTGGGCAGGGCAAAATTATCTTTCAGACTACCCTGATTTAGATTCCTAAAGTCTACACAAATCCAAATTTCTCCATTTTTCTTAGGAACTGGCACTATGTTCGCTACCCAAGTGGAATGATGAATTGGGTAAATTATTCTAGCATTAAGCATCTTATCCACCTCCCTAAAAATGGCATCTACTACTCTGGGGTTATAATTTCTCAATTTTTTTCTAAAAGGCTTAGCTCCAGACTTCAAGGGAATATGATGTTGAAACTGTACACTTTTGAAATCCTTTAGATCTTTATACAACCATGCAAACACATCCTTGAATTATTTTATTCATTTTTTGAATATGATCTTCTCTTCGGGACTGCAACACATGCCCAAATTCTCAAATCTAGGATCTTCATTATCCCCTATATTTATTCTTTCAAAATTGTTGGATTGTTTGCTGCTGGTTTCATTAACTTGGCTGATAAAACAATTGATGCAGTCAAACTAACTCTTCATTGTCACAAGGCCTTTAGGGATGTGATTTCCTTTCAGTTTCATAATGTCCTCCTTTTGGTCAATTCTTTCATCAACATAGAATTCTTTACATTTGAACTCTGATCCTTCAAAGAACACAGAAGAGAACTTCTCAATACCTTGCAAAAACATCAACACGTGAGCATCGTCACTGAAAAATTGCTAAGAATTTGCATTATCACGTACACTAGGCCGATCAACAAGCTCTATAGTATAGTGATTATTTTCAAAGTCTGGATGAGGGATCAATAATACTGTTGAACCAGCTAGGACATTTTCTCTAGAATTCAATTCCCGAGGGACCTCTTAAATTTAAAATGCTTCAAACCCTTCAATTTCATCCCAAACTCTATTTTGATAGTGCTTCATCCTTTCATTTCTTACTACATACATCCCTCTCACTTTCTTCACAATTAGCTCAGTGTCACCCTTTTCTTTCAGGGCATTGATGTCTTTCCTTTTTTCTTCTTGAATACCAAGTAGAAAAGCTTCATACTCAGTCGTATTATTAGTATTCTCAAACTCTAGCTTAAAAGAAAAAGGCAAATTTTCTTCGAAAGGAGATATCAAAACCACTCCCAAAATAGAACCCTTGGTAGAATAGCTTCCATAAAACTCAAGTTTCCATACTCCATTGCCAAGGGATTCTAGATCTGTAACATCATCTTCAGGTAAAATTACATAATTAGCAAAATCTGTCTCATGATACAAAATCTAGGCTCTGGGATCTGCAGATGGGAAAACTATATATTTTGATTTGGTTTCTGGTTTTAAAATCACCTTTTGATTGCCAATGGGGACTATTTAATGTGACCAATCTAATTTTATTTCACCTCCTAAATCTCTGCAAAAGGTTTGACTTAAAAGCATACCATAACTAGCTGGTATATCAGCAACTAGGATGGTCAATTTTAACCTCTTGATGGGGAAAGAAGCTAACAAAACCTGGGCATCTTTGATTTGACCAAGTAATGGAACCTATTTAGAATCCATCGAATAGCATTTACCAAAATTATTTCTTAGGGGAAAATCTAAGGATTTTTCTATAGAAGAGGGAATAATATTATCTAACGCCCCCGAGTCTATGATACAGTTGCTGAGTTTATGGCCATGGATAAACAGAGATACATAAAAAGGTTCTAGTTTTCCCATAACATGAGAAAGTTTTGAGGGCTCTTGATTAAGGATAGGTTGAATATTCTTAGGATGATCTAATTCAAGATTTACAGGGGTTTCATGAGAAGATACATCATTTTTTTGACTAGTTTTAACTCCAGGAGAGGAACCTTTTACAGAATCTACTAATTTATCAAGCTCATTGGGATTTAACTTCAAATATTCAGCAGAAGAAATCTAGATTTTAGAAGATTTATAAAAATCAACAAAATCAAAAGTAGACTTAGGATCTGACTTTTTAGAATCTTTACCTCTGGAAATGTATTTTCTTCCACCTTTGAGCCACAGCCAATTTGGTTCATCTTCTCTTTATCTTTTTTGTTTTGGAATGGATGTGAAAACTGATTAGTAACTTTGCCAACTTGTTGACCCCTGGTAAGAATTGAATAGGAAGGTTCCTCCAGAGTGATTAAAATATCACCACCATGGTCGGATTCAGATTCATACTCCAGGTAGTAACTTATAGAGTCGCCAGGTCCTCTGGAGTTTTCTTCATTAGCAGGGATCTCTTGAATGGTCTCTTTGTTAGCTTCCATTTGTTTGTACCACACCATTTCAGGACATATGTCTCCATCATGTTCATCTGTTAAATTAAAAATACACATGTTACTTCTTGCTAGAGGGGGTTCAATTTGAAGCCTTTGTGGATTGGCAACGCATTTAATGGTTTCCCATAATTTCATGTCCCCTGGTTTGGGTATCTACGAGGTATGTCTTGATATGGGGTAGGCGTAGATTTCGGTAACTATCTTTTCAGAGCAATCATATCATTAACTAATATCTATACTACCAGGTCGGTAGAATTAGAGGTAGATTCTTGATTAGCTGGTGCTTTCACTTCTTGCTTCCACTTTCCTGTTGTTATTAGATCATCTTCAAGTTCTACTACTAAGCTCTGGGCTGCAATTAAGTCAGAAAATCTATCCCATCTCAACTGATAACTTATATCTGGTGGCATAGCATTAACAAAGAAACCCTTTTGGTTCTCACCATTAGGTCTCTTGGCATTGGGAATTTGGTAGATAATATTATTGAATTTTGCCACGAATTCCCTCATGGGTTCATGCCACTACTACATTTGGGGCCAAATTTTGACAGAAGTTTTCGACAGGTAACTTTTTCTTATGAATTTGGTGTTTTTTTTTATAATAGGCCCCGATGATGTCGGTATTCCAATGGGTGTTTAATTGACCATCGAAACTCTAACAAATTCAGGGTATACATTAAAAAAAAAAGTGAAACAGCCTCATCATTTTCATTTCGATTGGAGAGCAGGAGAAAAGGAGCGACAGCTGAGCGCGGGAGAAGGTATGTGATTTCTTCATCTTTCGAGCCTCTGGCATCATATTTGAATGCATTTCATTTTATTGTTGAGGGAGTTTCTCTCTGAAATGACCACATTCTACTGGTGTCGTGCCCTAGCCAGTGCTTTATCTCTATTATTTGA
>MU228212.1:3088768-3121332 GCA_018584345.1 Thuja plicata
AAACATTCATATTCACTTATTGAATGCTTTGGAGACTACTGGTTTGACTGTCCATGCGTTAATGTTTAGAAGAGATCAATGAAGTATTTAAAGACATTCTTACATGTTTGGAGAGGTTTAAGAGGCATGATTAGGAATCCCTTGCCTGCATGATTAGGCATCATTCATCCCCCAATAAGTCTTGCCAGATATAGTGCCACCTACTGCAACCGTGGTCGTGCTTCCATGGCTCCAGCTAATGACATCCACTGCCATGAAGTCGGTATATACGCATATCTCCTCCCAAAGGCCATCTCCATGTGAGGCTCTGACCCCTCAAAGTAGTACTTGGGTATTAGTCCTTGAATCGACACTCTATAAATCCTCCACACATCATGTAGAGTAATCATGGCTTCCCCTATGGGGAAGTGAAAGCTTGGTGTGGTACTGTGCCACCTCTTGATCAACGTCAACATGAGCGCATTATGTACCCTCAAATTGGTCCAGAGGTGCACATTCTCTGACCCACACAATTTCACAATCCCCCAATCCTCTGTAATCATCTCATGCTCCAGCGCCATTGTTGTTGGAAAGCACTCCCTTGCTCATAAGGTAATAGTATCCTCCTGCATCCACCATGCTCATGTCAGGTATCATATAGCATTCTGGGGCATCACAAAATGCCACTAGCCTAATCTGGGGCATCAAAAAATTCTCTCAGACCCTTCCCTCTCTCTTCTTTCCTCCTTCTACCTCTGTTTCTGGGTCAATCAGTGGAGACGTCGATTTACCCTTGCAGACAGCGGTTCTTCACAGCAGCCAATCTACGGAGATGTCGATTTAGGTCGCTGCCTCTTTTTCGTGCAAAATCCAAAGTTATTACTCTGCCATCTTTGCCCTCTTTTTCCCCCTCTCTTGTTCCCTTGTAGATGGTGATCATGCTATCTTCATCTGTGTAGATGTCGATTGTCAATCAGTTGTCTGCGAAGATGATGATCTGTCAATCATCGTCTGCGCAGACAGTAGTCAAGCAACCATTATCTACATTGCAAGCCGGTTTGGAGCACATTTTAGGTGCCATAAATGTTATAAAAAATATTCAATGCATAATTGACTAGGAGGCCTTCGAGTAATCAATGGTGGTCCGGCATTCGCGGGTCACTGATGGATCTTGACTCACTCTCCAAGTTGCGCACACTCTCGAACTATTGCCATCACTTCTCTCTTCTTCTGTCTTTTTTCTCTTTTTGAGTGAAAATGACTTCTCTTTAGGCCCCGGTGGACTATTTATAGCCCCTTGGGGCCTGTTTCTTTTGTCCTTCTCACTGTTTCCCTCTCTGGTCCCTATTTTTCCTCTATTTCTTTTAGATACGTCATGCAATTGGTCTTCTTTCCCTCTTTTCCTGCCTTTTTCAAAAAAAAAATAATTAAAATTTTTTATTTTTTCCTATTATTTTCTCCAGGGGGCACACTCCTCCACTCTCATTGCCTTAGGTTTTCCTGACCTTTCTCGGGCATCTTATTTTCTTTTCTTTGATGCGACGCCACTTCAGACGCCGCATCAAAGAGGGGCAAAATGTAGACGTCTAAAATTATCCTTATATTAATTTAATTAATATTCTCATAGCTTTATAATTAATTTTTATTAATTAATTACATTTGTTATATTCTTCTATTTATTTAATTAAATATGATTCACTTTCTTTAGTATTTAAATTTAATTTAAATACCATCCACTTTAATGTATTAAATCTTATTTATATACATTTCCCTCATTAATCTCTTTTAAATAAATTTTAATTTATTTGTTCTTCCACATGACATAATTCTACTAAACTACAATTAATCTAAATCCAATTTAGATTAAACTATTTGAACCTAGATCCTACCCGACCTCACATCACTCTCACCAAATAGACCTACTTACTAATTAACTGAGGTTAATTAAGCTGATTTCTTGATTCCTACACATATTAGTCATAATCATTTGTTCACACGTGTGAGCAAATTTTCAAACATTGACTTTTCCAAATAATCCTAATTTGGTGCCAACAAGGTTTCTCACAACCTTGATGACACTTTCTTACACTTTCTAAAAGTGTTTTATTAGACAAAAACCCTTACACCTCTTACAAGATCCTTGACATGTGCACTTTAAGTACACCTTGACCCATCACATCAAAATTTTCTAACACATGTGTGAGAAAATTTGGACTCTTGCATGGCTTATGTGTCCCACATGTGGAACCTACATGGATGTCACATGAGCTCCACCTCATCCAAGCCCTCTCTCTCCTCCAAAAAATCTATAAATAGAGGTCATTTTCAAGAGAAAATCATCTCTCATTTATGCATTGTTATCATGCTAGTTTAGTTTTTGAATTTCATAGCTCATTTTCATGTTTATGCTTTTAGTTCATTTACAAATCACATCTTAGGTTTAATCATGGAATGAATCTAGTTTATTTGAATCGCATGCATATCATTCTAGTCTAGCTTTGCATTTTCATCATCCACATTTGGTGAAGGTTTGAGACAAGTTCCTCATACTTGTTTTTGAGCTCTTCATTTAGTTGCATTTAGTTTCAATCAATGAATCAAGTGGGATTTTAGTATTGTGTTGGGAGAGCACACCTACATAATTCTTTAAGAACAAATCAACAAAACATTGGGTGCCCTTTTTCATATCATCAAAGGTTGTGATGGAGTCCCTTGTTTTCTTAGAGTATGTTCTTAAACATGTTTAGTTGTTTTAAATGATTTATATCTCTAATATTTGCATGTCTAAGTGTTCTCCCAACTAGTAGGATTTTAGCACATACACTTCTCTCTCAGTTCTTGATTTGGTGTGGTAACTGTTTCAAACCTTTGCCCCCAAATGTTCTTGAAGTTTTGAATCTAATGGGATTTATTTTCAAAAATCTTCATCTACTCGTAGCCATAGACAACTACTGATTCCACATGAGCTAAAATAGAAAAATCCTTCACCTCAACCTCTTTAGCAGCTCTTAGATTTTCTATCTTCTTTTCATAAGAAGCAAGCACTTTCGTCATATCACAGCCATTCTCCTTTTCACTTCCAATTATTTTCCCCATGCATTCATTTTGGGAATGCATGATTTCCTTTGATTTTATATGAGCTTCAAGGATCTAGATAGATTCTTCAATGGATTTCTCGTACAATGCACCTCCCCATTCTATGTTCATCTTGGCAATGAACAACAAGTTCTCTTCAAGGCATGGTATTGCTTTCTCTGAAAGAAACTTGTTTATACCATAAGCATAAACTTCCTCCATATTTCGTGTTTCAATCTCCAATTGATCTTTTTAATTTTTCAATGATTCAACATATTCCTCTACTTCTTTGAGAAATTTATCATATTTTTCAATCAATTTATTGAAATCATTAGTGAATTTGGTGATCTCTTTAGTTAACTTATCACTCTAGGTGAAGAAAGCCTTTGATATGGATATATCCTTATGGACTTGATCGAGGAATTTTTGGTTTTCTGGAGACTTAACATCCAATTCGATTCATATCATGGACAGGGGCTGAGGACTGGACCTTGAATTTGTTGTATATATTTAGCTAACTCACAAAGAGATTGCTTCAGCTTCATTTTGTCTTCAACGTCTTTCAATACCCGGTGATTTATTTCTTATTGGTCGAGTTCAAGATCTTCAAATCGGTAGCTCTAGTGGCCATACCTAAATCCACCTTTTCTACATCAAAATCCTTCTCTGTCACTTCATCAATAGTTTTATTAGAACTGGGCTTGAAAACCTCTGCTATCTAGTGGCTTGTTTTAGGGTCTACATCCAACATAGCCTCTATTTTGGGCTTCTTTGCCCTTGGGTTTTTTCCCAGGTACTTACTGACTAGATCTCCAACTAGAGTGGATACTGACATGACGTTTCTCTTTTTTCTAACTGATAATTCTATCTAGTTTGGAGTCTGTAGTGTAGTAGTCTCTATGGAGGCTTGTGCTCTAAGGCTCTTCAAAATTGTCAGGTCTTGTTGGCTTGCTTTCGCTGATTCATTTCTTGAAGGACTGACTGATCTTGAATTTTCTCTAAGTTTGCAGATCAAATTCTTCCTTTGGTTCTATTACAATGTAGGGGATATTATCTACCTTCTCTTTCCTTTTGCTTCTGGTTCTTGTTATTCTCGCAGACTGTCCAATTTTTGGCTTCTTTTCTTCTGAATGAACTTCTACTCTAGAGTTTGTTTCACCTGCAGAAAGCAATTTATCAATCTTATCTATATGCTAAGTAGAGGCCACAAGCTTTAAAATCCTTGGACTCTTTCTGATTAATGAACCATAATTTTCTTGCTTCTTCTTTTGATTTAGTTCTTTTAACCATCTATGTGTTCTTTTAAACACACCTTTGGACAGGGCATTCACATATTTTTCTTCTCCTTCTTCTCAATCTATCTTTATGGCTAATGCATCATCATTCAGCTCCACATATCCAGATTCCAAGTCACTTTCTTCATATTCAATATCTAAACCTTTAACCTTGAAAGGCAATCATAATGAGGCAATCTATTGCAAGGTGAATATGGAGTGTAGTCTCTTTTCAACTTCAATTTCATCTACACAGTCTGCCCAAAAATCTTCCAGCTCTGCTTGATGCATAAATGTGGCATCGATATTGAAATGACTTGCTACAAACTTCTTATTGTCAAAATAACTTGTTGTTGTCAAAATAACTTCTTTTTTGGTAGGAAGGGAGATTTATGATTTTTAGTTCTACATCCAAGGTGGAGCCTATGTGTATACATCTAAAGTGATAATGCCCTAAATCAATGGGGAAAAGAGAACCTACCCCTCTTTAAAGTCTAAATTTTACCTCAACCTAGATTAACTATCTACAGAATTCTAGTAAGACATATTTTTCTAAACAATATCTTGGGATTTTTAGAGGTTCTCCACTAAATCCCCCTACTCTTAAGTAGCTAAAAGTAGGGAATTGGATGAAAGAGATACCATAAATCTTAATTAACTCCATAGCTTCTTCGAACATCTTGTAGTTGATTTTTTCTTTTAGTTTGAAAATGAGCTTGGACAAGAATCTGTTTTGAACTCTTCATAAATATTCCTCCATTTGCACCTCCATCTAAACCCCCACTGGAGCCACCCCCTTTTCCCTTGTTTATGGCACCGAGGCTATTCTACCCATCGAAATTGAGCTCCCTTCCCTCAAAATTTCTCTTAAGAATCTGTTGTCCAAAGAAGAATATAGAGTTTCCCACTTGCAAGAGCTAGAACTCCTTGATGAGATACACCTCAGTTCCCTAAACCACCTCCACGTGTATCAAAATTTCCTTTGCCTCCAGTTCAAAAAAATTATTAAATCTCATCACTTTGAGGTTGGTGATCTTGTCCTACAGCACAATATGAAGAATCTCCAAAACTGTGAAAAGAAAGGAAAGTTTAAACCTAATTGGTTGGGGCCCTTCATCATCACAGCAAAGTATGGGTCTGGTGCTTATCAGATTGTTTCACCAGAGGGAGATTCGATCCCTGATCCTATAAATATTGTACATCTCAAGCACTTCTATGCTTGATCCTTCAGTAGTCTGTTGTACAGCCAAAAATGATCAAAATCCAAAAAAAAATTAGAAAAGCAAAAACATCAAAAAAATAAGCAAAAAGCAACAAAATTCAAAAAATTCAAAAAAGCATAAAAAATATAAAAGTTTGAAAAAAGTATCAAAAAAGAAAAAGAGAAAGAGAAATAAATTCATCCATGTGTGAAAACCACTTCGGTGGCGAAATGGATACCTACCATGGTGAAAACATGTTTCAAGCACCATGTGTAGTCAGATCCACCATTTTTTTCCACCATCTTCCATACAGCCTCCATCACCTTCCATAATAAATTCACTACCCATATTTGTGTAGGTAGTTCCCTGACTATTTTCCACTTTCACAATAAATTCGCATTCCCACATGACTGAGCTTACCATATCAACACTGAGCTTTATTCTAGACACAGTGACCGCAAACATTTCCAACAAATAAGTAGACAGATTGACTTTCCTAGTTTCATTATATTCACAAGCAATTGCCAGAAAATTCTTGTTTCACTCAATCAATCTTTTGCCCATCAAGATACATCCTTCCGGTGTTGTCTATTCTATCAATTCTCACATCAAAACTATTCATGGAAAGAACTTTTGGACTGAATGACTGCTTGGTCAGAATGACTTTTTGTTGATTTTATCTTGTGTTTCAATGTGGCCTTCTCGCGATAGCCTCGATCTTTTATATCTTGGTTCATTATCATGAGTACATATTCAAATACGTTTCATTTGTGGTATGATCTTCTTGTCATAGATTGTTAGTGCATTTATGTTTGATATTTAGTTATGACTGTGTATGCCTCACTAGGGGCGGGATTCATGCATCTCAAATCCCTAAGAATATATGGATGTATTGCGTCTCCTCATGAGCAACATTTCATAGGTCTCATCATACCTGATATCTTGAATTCTTGTTCCTAACAACCTATTTGTCTGAGAGTCTATTCCATGCAAAGGAACCATGTCACTTGTGTTTTCTAGCACATGGTGCATAACTCCTTTTGCAAAATCAAACTAGGGTGTTCTCTCCAACATTAACATGATATAAATATCACTATCATCATGTAGTTAGGATTGCATTTTAGCTAGGTCATACTGCACTTTGCATTTTGCTCTTGGAAAGGTTTCTATTTATTCCCCTATTTAGCTACCTAGGTGATTCTATTAGACTTATTTGATACACACAAAAATAGTGTCCTCATATGTCCCATATTGCATTCATTCATTAGGTTACTTTTACTATTCACTAAGTCCTTTCATTAATCATTATTCATTATAGTTACAGTGTTACTTCATTCATTACTCATTACTCATTATAGTTACATATAGTATCCATTACATTCATTGTCATAGTTGCATTGTTAAATCCATTCATTTTAGTTCATTCATTTTAAGTCCATTTATTACATGTTATTCATTTATCTACTATCACATCACATCATTACACATACATCCATCTGTAAAAATTTCACATATATCATACGCATCTCATCCCTATATCACAAATAGGTTAGCATAATCATATACATTCATCTCATCCTGTATGTCAATCATAAAACATCGTATAAGACATATAAAATCATAACACATCCATCCTGCATAAACATCACATCATGTCATAACATAAAATAAATCATCATCGATAAAATTCCATGTATATAAAGTCCATCATATGTAAGTGTCTCATAAATGTCATACAAAAATGTGTAACAAAAATGGTCTGAGAAGAATCATGGTGGTGGTTGTGATGGCCCTGCACCCCTACTCAAACATGGTGGTAACCCCACTAATCCCTGTGACTCCCACCATGTACTCTTGATCACTGCCCTCTCAGAGTACGCAAGTTTCCACTGTCCCTCTAGCACCACACTATGATATATTCCCATATAATATATGGCCTCTCAACCCCTCCGACCAGCATCCCGTTGTGCTACAAAAGAATCTACTAGCACCTGCCCTAATCCTCTAGCCATGCCTACCTGGAAAGCTATATCTCACTTGACTTTGTAACCCTCTGCTCATCTTTGTGCTAGGTCTCGCTCTACTTCTAGAGCTGATATCTGATCTGACATCTCTACCATATTCTCTCCTCCTCCCTCCTCATATCCCCCCATCCAAAACTCACCACTATCCACCTGGGCCTGTAACAATTTTAGTGCCCTCTAAACACTATCCCCATGAGTTGTCTCTAATGTTGATGCTCGCTGTACTCAAGCTAACTCTTTCTATAGGCTATTGGCTATATCTTCAAAGGTGGCCAGTAATCTCTGTAACTGCAGGATCTCTACCTGTGCACTAGTCTCAGTAGCCTGCGATGTAGCCAATAAATCCTATACTCTCCCGAGCTCATTCCGTAGACTGTCCCGCTCTACCACTACTATCTCATGAAAATCTTGGGCTATGTGCCCGACTAGTGGTCCCTATCCTGGTGGCCCCTATGGCCCCTGTCCCTATACTTGTGGCCCCTGAGGCCCCTATCCCATACCTATGGCCCCTGACCCTGTGCTTGTCTATGTATGCCTAGGACCACTGGCTGTTGCCTCCCTGCAGGTATCTCTACCTGTCCCCATCACCTCTTATCCATTACTCTTGGTCAGACTCTCATACCTACACCATCTCCTCTATCTCCTTCATCCTCGTCATCTTCATCCCCATCTTGTCCTCCTCCATCCCCTCCCTATCCTGGCTACTCGTCTTCCTGTATCACCTTGGGAACTATCAGTCTAATCGGTTGGTGGGTCGCCCACCATTGTGCATATGTTAGGATGACTCTAGCATCTTGTAATGAATCCCATGCTCTGATCCATGGCACCTCTTTCATGCCCATCCATGATCCTTGAGCTATCTACAAGTCCACTCCCATCCCCAAAATGCTTCCTACCTCACGAGTAACCAAGGGATGTGGGAATCCATCTGGAATGGCCTCCTGAACTTGGCCCATCTATCTCGGTACTTTGGACGGCATATACCTAGAAATCATATAAGACATTTTTCCTATCAACTAGAAATTAGTCTATACAAATTTTAGATAATAGGAGTCATAATATTCATCCTCCGCATATCCATCCTACTATGGGATCTAGTGTCCCCATGCCTCACACCCTACATATGGTGCCCATTGAATGTCACCCATCTCATCTAATGTCTGACGTTAGTATCCAACTGATTCTATAGACTCGTAGCTAATGGGTGGCCTATACATGCATGCAAATGGCTCATAAGCCTGTCTGGTCTCACATGTCCGTATCGGTCGTATAACAGAAATATGCTCCCACGCCCATACAAGTAACAAAGTGCATCCTAGTCCTAGTGCCCTACCCTTACGGTAAGCACATATGTGCAAATCATAATAAAGTTTCCCAAGGATAGTATATCCCCAACAGTGATGATCCCCATCCTATACCATACTGCTCAGCACACAAGCCCATCCAATCGGGAATCCCTTGCCTACATGATTAGGCATCAGTCACCCCCCAATAAGTCCTGCCAAATATAGTGCCACCTACAGCAACCGTGGTTGTGCTTCCATGGCTCCAGCCCATGACATCTACTGCCATGAAGTCGGTATATCCGCATATCTCCTCCCAAAGGCCATCTCCATGTGAGGCTCTGACCCCTCGAAGTAGTACTCGGGTATTAGCCCCTGAATCGATAGTCTATAAATCCTCCACACATCATGTAGAGTAATCATGGATTCCCCTGTGGGGAAGTGAAAGCTCGATGTGGTACTATGCCACCTCTTGATCAACATTGACATGAGCGCATTATGCACTCTTGAATGGGTCCAGAGGTGCATGTGCTCTGACCCACACAATTTCACAATCCCCCAATCCTCTGCAGTTATCTCATGCTCCAGCCCCATCATCTCTAGAAAGAACTCCCTCGCTCGGAAGGTAATAGTATCCTCCTGCATCCACCATGTTCATGTCAGATATTAGATAGCATTCTGGGGCATCGCAAAATGCCCCTAACCTGATCCAGGGCATCAAAAAATTCTCTCCGACCCTCCCCTCTCTCTTCTTTCCTCCTTCTACCTCTATTTCCAGGTCAATCAACGGAGACGTCAGTTTACCCTCGCAGATAGCGGTTATTCGCAACCGCCAATCTCTGGAGATGGCAGTTTAGGTCACCGCCTCTTTTCTGAGAAGAATGTGGAGTTATTACTCCACCATCTCTACCCTCTTTTTCCCCCTCTCATGTGCCCTCGTAGATGGTAAATATGCTATCTTTGTTTGCGCAGACGTTGAATGCAAATCGGTCATCTGCGAAGACAGTGATCTGTCAATCGTCGTCTACACAGACAGTAGTCAAGCGACCACTGTTTGCATTGCAGGCCGGTTTGGAGCACATTTTAGGCACCATAAATGTATTAAAAAATATTAAATGCATAATTGACTAGGAGGCCTTAGACTACTCACCGGTGGTCAGGCGTTCGTGGGTCACTGATGGATCCTGACTCACTCTCCAAGCTGCACACGCTCTTGAGCTGTTGCCATCACTTCTCTCTTCTTCTGTCTTTTTACTCTTTTTGAGTAAAATGACTTCTCTTTAGGCCCCGGTGGACTATTTATAGCCCCTTAGGGCCCGTTTCTTCTGTCCTTCTCACTGTTTCCCTCTCTGGTCCCCGTTTTTCCTCTATTTCTTTTGGACACGTCATGCAATTGGTCTTCTTTCCCTCTTTTCCTACCTTTTTCAAAAAAAAATTATTAAAAAATATTATTTTTTCCTATTATTTTCTCGAGGGGGCACACTCCTCCACTCATGTTGCCTTAGGTTTTCCTGACCTTTCTCGGGAATCTTATTTTCTTTTCTTTGACACGACGCCGCATCAAAGAGGGGCAAAATATAGACGTCTAAAATCATCCTTATATTAATTTAATTAATATTCCTATAGCATTATAATTAATTACATTTGTTATATTCTTCTATTTATTTAATTAAATTTATTTAATTAAATATGATTCACTTTCTTTAGTATTTAAATTTAATTTAAATACCATCCCCTTTAATGTATTAAATCTTATTTATATACATTTCCCTCATTAATCTCTTTTAAATAAATTTTAATTTATTTATTCCTCCACATGACTTAATTCTACTAAACCATAATTAATCTAAATCTAATGTGGATTAAACTAATTTGAGCCTAGATCCTACCCTATCTCACATCACTCTCACCAAATAGACCTACTTACTAATTATCTAAGGTTAATTAGGCTAATTTCTTGATTCCTACAAATATTAGTCATAATTATCTACTCACACATTTGTGAGCAAATTAACAAAAATTGACTTTTCTAAATAATCTTAATTTGTTGCCAACAAGGTTTCTTAGAACCTTTATGACACTTTCTTACACTTTATAAAAGTGTTTTATTAGACAAAAACCATTACACCTCTTACAAGATCCTTCACATGTGTACTTTAAGTACACCTTGACCCATCACATCAAAATTTTCTCACACATGTGTGAGCAAAGTTGGACTCTTGCATGGCTTATGTGTCCCACATGTGGCACCTACGTGGATGTCACATGAGCTCCACCTCATCCAAGCCCTCTCTCTCCTCCAAAAAATCTATAAATAGAGGTCATTGTCAAGAGAAAATCATCTCTCATTTATGCATTGTTATCATGCTAGTTTAGTTTTTGAATTTCATAGCTCATTTTCATGTTTATGCTTCTACTTCATTTAGAAATCACATCTTAGGTTTAATCATGGAATGAATATAGTTTATTTGAATCTCATGCATATCATTCTAGTCTAGCTTTGCATTTTCATCGTCCACATTTGGTGAAGGTTTGAGACAAGTTCCTCATACTTCTTCTTGAACTCTTCATTTAGTTTCAATCAATGAATCAAGTTGGATTGTAGTATTGTGTTGGGAGAGCGCACCCACATAATTCTCTAAGAGCAAATAAATAAGGCATTGGGTGCCCTTTTTCATATCATCAGAGGTTGTGATGGAGTCCCTTGTTTTCTTAGAGTATGTTCTTAAACATATTTAGTTGTTTTAAATGATTTATATCTCTAACATTTGCATGTCTGAGCGTGCTCCCAACTTGTAGGATTTCAGCACATACACTTCTCTCTCATTTCTTGATTTGGTGTGGTAACTGTTTCAAACCTTTGCCCCCAAATGTTCTTGAAGTTTTGAATCTAATGGGCTTTATTTTCAAAAATCTTCATCTTCTCGTAGCCATAGACAACTGTTGATTCCACATGAGCTAAAATAGAAAAATCCTTCACCTCAACCTCTTTAGAAGCTCTTAGATTTTCTATCTTCTTTTCATAAGAAGCAAGCACTTTAGTCATATCACAACCATTCTCCTTTTCACTTCCAATTATTTTCCCCATGCATTCATTCTGGGAATGCATTATTTACTTTGAGTTTATATGAGCTTCAAGGATCTAGACAGATTCTTCAATGGCTTGCTCATACAATGCACCTCCCCATTCTATGTTCATCTTGGCAATGAACAGAAAGTTCTCTTCAAGGCCTAGTACTGCTTTCTCTGAAAGAAAATTGTTTATACCATAAGCATAAACTTCCTCCATATTTCATGTTTCAATCTCCAATTGATCTTTTTCCTTTTTCCATGATTCAACATATTCCTCTACTGCTTTGAGAAATTTATCAGATTTTTCAATCAATTTATTGAAATCATTAGTGAATTTGGTGATCTCTTTAGTTACCTTATCACTCCAGGTGAAGAAAGCCTTTGATATGGATCTATCCTTATGGACTTGATCGAGGAATTTCTAGTTTTCTGGAGACTTAACATCCAATTCGATGGGTATCATGGATAGGGGCTAAGGAACTTGACCTTGAAGTTGTTGTATATATTTAGCTAACTAACAAAGAGATTGCTTCAGCTTCATTTTGTCTTCAGCATCTTTCAATACCTGGTGATTTATTTTCTTATTGGTCGAGTTCAAGATCTTCAAATTGGCAGCTCTAGTGACCATACCTAAATCTACCTTTTCTACATTGAAATCCTTCTGTGTCACTTCATCAATAGTTTTATCAGAACTGGGCTTGAAAACCTCTGTAATCTAGTGGCCTATTTTAGGGTCTACATCCAACATAGCCTCTATTTTGGGCTTCTTTGCCCTTGGATTTTTTCCCAGGTACTTACTAACTAGATCTCCAACTAGAGTGGAGACTGGCATGATGTTTCTCTTTTTGCTGACTGATAATTCCAGCCAATTTGGAGTCTGCAGTGTAGTAGTCTCTGTGGAGGCTTGTGCTCCAAGGCTCTTCAAAATTGTTAGGTCTTTTTGGCTTGCTTTCACTGATTCATTTCTTAAAGGACTGACTGGTGAATTACTCATCTTAGATTTTCTCTGAGTTTGCAGATCAGATTCTTCCTCTGGGTCTATTACAATGTAGGGGATATTATCTACCTTCTCTTTCCTTTTGCTTCTAGTTCTTGTTATTCTCGCAGATTGTCCAATGTCTGGCTTCTTTTCTTCTGAATGAACTTCTACTCTAGAGTTTGTTTCACCTGCAGAAATTAATTTATCAATCTTATCAGTATGGAAAATAGAGGCCACAAGCTTTAAAATCCTCAGACTCTTTCTGATTAATGAACCAGAATTTTCTTGCTTCTTCTTTTGATTTAGTTCTTTTAACCATATATGTGTTCTTTTAAACACGTCTTTGGATAGGGCATTCACATATTTTTCTTCTCCTTCTTCTCAGTCTATCTTTCTGGCTAATGCATCATCATTCAGCTCCACATATCCAGATTCCAAGACACTTTCTTCATCTTCAATATCTAAAAATTTAACCTTGAAAGGCAATCGTAATGAGGCAATCTATTGCAAGGTGAATCTAGAGTGTAGTCTATTTTCAACTTCAATTTCATCTACACGGTCTACCCAAAAATATTCCAGCTCTGCTTGATGCATAAATGTGGCATCGATATTGAAATGACTTGCTACAAAATGCTTGTTGTCAAAATAACTTCTTTTCTGGTAGGAAGGGAGATTTATGATTTTCAGTTCTACATCCAAGGTGGATCCTATGTGTATACATTTGAAGTGATAATGCCCTAAATCAATGGGGAAAATAGAACCTACCCCTCTTTTAAGTCTAAATTTTACCGCAACCTAGATTAACTATCTCCAGACTTCTAGTAAGATATATTTGTCTAAACAATATCTTGGGAGTTTTAGAGGTTCTCCACTAAATCCCCCTACTCTTAAGTAGCTGAAAGTAGGGAATTGGATGAAAAAGCTACCATAAATCTTAATTAACTCCATAGCTTCTTCGGACATCTTGCAGTTGATTTTTTCTTTTAGCTCAAAAATGAGCTCGGACAAGAATGTGTTCGAAACTCTTTGGAAATCTTCTGGATTCCTTTTCTTCTACAATAGTGGATAATATTTATAAATTTTCATATTATCCTTCCATTGTCTATGAGGAAATCCCTCCCAATTTCTGCAAGTATCAAGCACATAAAATAGTTATGAAGTCAAAAAGAAACTTGATGCTTCTGCAAATTGGGATAATTCTTCATGAAGCCTTTCCACTATCTCTTCTGCCCAATCAAAACCTTGTCCTTGTGCTAGAATATCTTGGATGAAAATGTACATCCAGTCTTCCCAGAGAATGTCATTGGGTTTTCCATTCACCTTGTTCAGCATAATAACTACATCTCAGACCTCTCTGGTCAAGTGATTCTTCTTTAATGTCTTAGGCAATCTCCTCTTTGAGACTTTATCAACCAGTCTCTAGCAATATTATTGTTGTATTCCTTTCTATTTTGGTCATATTCTCATTGATACTTCTCAATACTCCAATCATCGTATGCTTCCATTGGTGGAATTTGCAGAGCTGTCATGACTATCTGTCTGTTGATGGTTATCAACACTTCTCCAGAAAAAGAATGAATGCATCTCTTACTCCTGTCATATCTATTTCTGCACTCCATTACCAATTCTGGGCACAGAGTTGCTTCTAGAAAAGTTGTTGCTTCCAACAAACCACTCTCTACAACTTGTGCGGCGAAGGTTCCTTCCTTTGCATTTTTGAAATTATTAACAATCACTTCTAAATTTTCATCTACAAAAATGGTGTCTCTCATTTTGGGAAGACAACTACTCACAGGAGAAAAATTGTTCTCCTTTACAAACTTGATCTTTGAGGCCAACATGCTAGGATTGGACATATCAATACTTAAGCAAGTAACCTCAATAAAAACAATGGAAAAGCCTAATTTCTTTCTTACACAGTTAAATCTGAAATTAGAAATGGAAATGGAGAATATTTCTTGAGACTCGCCAATGTTTTGTTCTTGCCTTCCCGAGATTACCTTTGCTGCAACTATCTTCTTATTATGCTATCGCAGTTGCTAAATGAGAAAAAATGGCAAGAAATAAGACAAATTAATACATATGTTTGAGTTTCCAATTCGGTAATCATGACACCTCACACGACTTGATTATTCCCGTCGTCATTCGTTGAATATTTCCAAATACATTTACTCCACTTCCGCATGACAGGTAATTTTTCTGAGTTGGTTTTAAATCCAATGTCTTTTCAACTTATTTTCTGCAAAAAGGCAAGATTTGGCATGAGCTACATATATTTGGTTATTTATTGCACATTAAATTTTGAACCTTGAACTGTGTGAAGCGAGGTCCAAAGTTCAAAAATCATAATGCTCAAATCACTTGACAGACTCAATGCTAAAAGAGACTTATGCATGAAGCACATTGAAAATTGAATTATGAACAAGAAAAGGAGATGTTCAAGATTCAAAATAAGAAAAGTTGGGGATGTCAAATCAAATGAAAACACAGGGCAAGGATTGCGGGGAAAAAAGTGCATTTTGAATCTTGAACGTTGAACTACCGAAATGATGGATCAAAGTTCATGATTCAAAATTTGGAAAGAAAGAAAATGCATACTCACACAACTTTGTGTCGACTAAAGGAAAAAGGTGAACATGAAGTAACATGGGGATTGTAAATTGAATCTTGAACTTTGAACTGCGAATTTCAAAATTTGAAAGTTCAATATGCATTTGACAACATACATGCTACTTAGGAATTTTTACAAGGGAAAGTTCTTTTCACAGGAAACATACGTCATGCTTGTCACTAATTTAGAGGATGCAGATATTGTTGTGTCCACTAAGGGTAATGTGTAGGTTTTTGGTACCATCTAGTCTAAGTTAAAAAAAAATCTTGGAAGGTGTTGGATAGTCGCCTATTACCCTAGGAGGCATAGCCCGTGGTGGCCAAAGTCTTTTTGGTACCATATAATATATCTATTCTTAATAATATCTTATTTTAGTCATGTCTATAGGAAGAGGTTGTAAAATGGTGTTCCTATTAGCTTCTTCAAAGGAAGAGATTTTTGTTTTATTGTAGGGGCAATCATCACTCTTCCTACATATAGGGATAAAGGTGGCTAAGGCTTTCTCACCCTCTTCTTATTTTCTTAGAGAGTACAATATATTTTACTTGTTTTCCCATATGGATTTTAAGAGATCATTTTTCAAACCATCAAGTAACGAATCTAGTTGATGCCACAAAATACCTAAGGGGCTCCCTTGAGAAGCATGAGTACTAGAATAGCTTCTCACTGATCGACATGATCTTGTACAATTCCTGCAAGCATCACATATTTCATCAAAATCTAGTTTAGAAATATCACCCCCGCCAATTAGATTTAAAGCATTCATACTTTCATCTAGTATTCCTGTAAGAAACTAACAGTTGCACTTTAGTGTGCAATGGGTATGCTAAAGAGGTGTGGGAAGTCAATTAGGAAAAATTGTGATGTACTTTTACATACAATTATGTCGCACATGAGTTCAATCGAGAGAGAGAGAGAGAGAGAGAGAGAGAGAGGGGGGGGGGAGTGAGNGGGGGGGGGAAGTGAGAGAAGGGTGAACAAAAAGAGGGAGACATGTCTATAAATAGTGGAAAAGAGGAAGACAAATGTAGAGATAAAAATAGAGTGAGAAAGAAAGAGGGGGACAAATAGATAAAGAGATAGAGAGGTAAAGGGAGGCAGACATGTCTAGAGATAAAGGGGAAAAGAGGAAGTCAGAGATTAAAAAAATTGAGTGAGAGGAAGAGGGAGACAAACAGATAGAGAGATAGAGTGGTAAAGGTAGAAATAACTTCATTGGTATAGAAGTAGAGGGATAGGGAGAGATAAAGAGATAAATAATAAGATAGAGTGATAAAGATATAAGTAAATAGGAAAAGAGAATGAGAGGATGAGAGAGATAGAGAGACATACAAATATAAAGTAGTAGAGATATAGTTGTAGAGGAGGAAATAGAAAGAGGGAGCCATAAAGATATATGGTAAGAGAAACAAAGATATAGATATAGAGGAGGTGATAGAGAGGGAAAGAAAACAAAGGGGGAAGATGGGTAGAGAGATTTGAAAGATAAGCTAGATATTAACAAATAAAAATTTCTTATCAAATGAAGGTAGATAAAAAAATTAAAATTTTAAATAAAATGAATCAATAAAATTTTAAATGCTCAAACATAATAAATTTAAAAAACAAAATTATAGTTATAAAAAAAATTTAAAACTTAAATAAACTATATTATTTTTAAATTTTGAGGCAAGTGGAGGATGGTTTGTATTTAGTCTTGTCTTTTAGATTTCTTAATATTATGTAGTAATTTATAAACTACTATATTTAATATAATTTTACTAAATTTATAAATAATGCGATTAATAAAAACTATTGCCAACACTAAATGTGACTAATATTAGTTATTTTGGAACAACCACATGAGAAACTACACATGGAAGACTAAGAGTCACAACTAAATTTTTTTTATTAAATATTGAACTTGGATTTCGACAATGAGAATTCAATGTTTTAACCTATTAAGCTCAATCCCTTAGATTTCTTCTATATATATTTTACTTATTTTATATAATATAAAATAATGAATGTAATTATTAAAATATTTACATAATACATAATATTAAATTTATAATGATGATAACTATTACAAATTTATTATTGTAAAATATAATAAATTAAATTGTAAAACCTTTTTAAAAAAATTTACTTACTTTATATAAACTATGATATAGAATAATAATTAAAAATATATTTTTAAAAATTTAAGAATTATTTAAAAATATTAAAATCTAAGTATTAAAATACATAGATTCAAATAACATCATATCAAATGTAAAACATAAATTCTATTTATTTTTATTTTTTTCTTTAAGTGGGTTGGTATACAGTATCCATCGAAATTAACAAGATCATATTAAGAAACCAAACTAAAAATGCATTAACTTCACAACAAGATAATTATTTAAATAACAAATAATTAAATCAGATCTATATTATTATTAATTTAACAATCTATGAATTAATTATAGGTACATTAATCAAATAATAAGATATATCATAATTAAATAAATTAGTATTATAATATAACATTACTAATTAATACTATACTATCAAATTTGATATAATATTATATTACTAAATCTTTTAAATAATTTAAATAAGATACATCACATATATGAAATGGCGCCAAAATAAATCTATTGAATCCTTTTTATTAGAAAATGAATAAAAAATAATCATTATGATCGGCTTGTGAAAAACATCGAGTCCCTCAACAATCCATGTTTAATCCCATTCTTCACCTGAACACCCCTCTCAAAACAATTTTCTCCTTGAAATTTTCCATTAAATCTGCCCTGAATATTTCTCAAACAAATCCACTTGCTCCATTCTCCTCCGCCTCGAGTTATGTTGGAATTCCTCGCACTAAATTATATTAGAAATCGCTAAATTTAAATCTAATTGCACCAAAATTCTGGCAAAATTACAACCTAAATTTGTCTCAAAATATATTAGAATCTAGTTTTTTAGGCAATGGCAATGGTCGTTGTGTCGAAAACTACATAGTTGAATCCTAATAGCAATATCACAATTTGACTTGTTGTGGGAAATATCTCCTACTTATGAATTGAAAATATCTCTTGTGTATCTATTGATGAGCTTGAGAGGCTTTCTACTGAATAATTCATAAGGCACAACACTTGCTAAACCTTTTGCAAATTAGGTTGCAAGCAAAGTGGGTTTAACCAGGGAGGAAACTCCATTGTTAAGTGTGCTTGAGTTGAAGTAGTATTGGGATGGGTGACCTCCCGAGAAGTCTTGGTGCTTCAGCTCTATGAGCATCACCTAGATGCAATGAGTGCTACGTGCTCCATCCATTCTCATGAGAGATCGGTTCTTGTGAACCGCTATTCGGAAAAATTGGGTCAATGAGTTTGACTCAAAAACTACATAGTTGAGTCCCGATAGAAATGTCACTATTTAACGTATGAAAAATATCTTCAACTTATCAAATACAACTAACATTAATAAACATAGACCATCAATTTCAAAATTAAATTAAGTGAAAAGGCCTCACTTAATTAAATAAGGAGGGACAAAATTATCCAATGAATAAAAGAGATTCTAATGACACGTTAAAAATAGAAAAATGATAAGGAAAACATTGTGATCATTCTTATCATCTTACATTCTTTTTCAAGTATTGCACGTCATTGGTGACAAACAAAATATAGGTAATTCTTTTCATATAAAAAGATCAAATTTAAAAAGAATATTTTTTCAACTAATATAAATTACTTTATATAAATTTAAAAAATATTGCCTTAAAATTTAATTTAAATATATTATTATACGTAGAAAATATATTTGACAAAAAATTATACAAATAAATAAAATAAAAGTAAACATATTAATTGTTGTTAACTTAGAATTTTTTTAAATTAAATAATCGAAAGTCCAAAAAGAAATGAGTACAAATTCAGAGTAAGGGAGGCATGCCTCAACCACCAAGCTCAACCATCAAGTTCAACTGAGATCCAAAAAATAGCTAACTTGCACAATATGAATCAGTTTTTTCAAGAATACAAAAGAAAAAGATGAAAATTAATCCAGAATGTCATCATGGTCTTCAATTCAAGCAGTCCAACCCTGCTCTCCTTCCATCCAAACTACTTTCTTTCTCTCAAGGATATGCGCAAAGAAATCCAGCCTATCAGCAAAAGGGCCTCTGGTGTCCCTAATTTCCTTCAGCAGATGCTTAAGGGCAGCCTCAAAGGCTGCCTGATCATCTACAATGCTAGCCCATTCCAGCCCATGTTTCATCTCATATATAAACATCGTAGGGTGCCCATCATGCAGGAATCTTTTCAATTTATTTTTCTGAAGCTTCATGATGCAACACACCTACGAAAGAATCTTAAATCGTATGAGTTTCAATTGAAACAAAGTAAGGGATCTACCAATGTCTTGGAATTTGTCCTCATTTCTAAATTTCCAGATAAACCAAAGTATATGAGAGGATAGAATATTCCAAAAGAAATTAGCATCCTTTCTGAGACCAGTAATATATCCAAGAATAATATCCATAACAGACACATGATCAGTAATAATAATTCCAAAAAATTTCCATATAATCTTAGCAAACTGACAAGTAAGAAAAATATGTCTTAAGTTTTCAGGAGTCCTGTAAACAGAGCAAGAGTTAGTATTGCCAAATTGATCTTTAATAGGAAGTCTATCAAGAAGAAGCTGCCACTTGAAATGCAATATTTTGGGAGGAATATGAGATTTCCAAAATCTGTCAAGAATTTTTTGCCATTCAAAAAAATCAAGATTCATATACCAAATAGAATTCAAATGGGAAAGAATGGAATTTTCTTTATTAAGAACTTTATAAATATCCTTAGCCTTGAGTTTATTCAAGAGAGAACCATCATCCCAACGAAAGGATAAGAATCTGTGAGAGTCCACATCACACCTACGAGGAAGATTGAATGAACTGCAGGCATTAGAAATCAGATTATAAGTACGCCTGTGGGAATCAGGAAGACTAAACTTAAGCTTGATATCCTGCCAACTGGCAAGATTATCATTCTCAAAGATATCAATGAAACATTTAATATCAAGGTTGTTCCAAAGCTTAGCAGAACACCCTTGAGTCAGGGCGAGAGGCTTGTCATTGTGCTTCAAATTCCACCAGATGGAGCGTTCACCATGAATGGTATTATTACTGTCAAAATTAGAATTATAAATAAAGCCTCTCACAAGTTCCCAAGCCTTCCAGATAGACTTAAAAACCAGAGAACCTTGAATAGAGACAGAGAACCTTGTAACCTGCTGAACTCTTTGGTTTTTTTGTAAAGGTTTCGGGTCCTTGTAAAACCTGCTTTTACTTAATCAGGACAGAGAACGTCCCAGCAACGAGATCAGCAAAAGGAAGATTCTTCCAATACTTGGCCTGCTTAGGAAAACCAGATTGAATATTATGTCTCAAAAGAATTTTCCAAGGCTCCTGCCCATGAAGAGCCTGAAAGATCCATTTAGCCGCAAGAGAGACCCTTTGAATCCTAAGGTCTTTGAGGCCTAACCCACCTAACCTCTTATCAATGTGACACCAGCTCCATCTAACTTAGAATTTCAATTTAAATTGGAGTAATAATCAAAATCAAAAGAATAATTTTTTTTAATTATCTAATTTATTTTATATTAATTAAAGATTTATTTCTAAAATTAAATTTATATTATTATTATCATATTTAAAAAGATTATTTAAAATTAATCTAAACAAGTGCCACGTAGTGGCCAACTATTTGCATAATAATTAATTATAGTCATAATATTAAATATAATTTAATAAAATATAATAATTAACTATAGTGATAATATTAAATATAATTTAATAAATTATAATAAATTTTATTAGAAGATAATAATCTATAATATTAAATATAATTTCTTAAAGTATAATAGATTTTATTAGAAGATAATAATTTAATAATAATAGAGTTATGAAACTATAAAATAATTTTAGTAAATTTACTAAGAATAATTATTTAATATAAAATTTATATAATAGATAATAATATATTTTGATATATTGAATGAGGTGATAATAATTTAATTTGATTATTTTATATAATTAAAATATATTTGATTTAAAATAAAATATTTGATATATATTATTATATTTACAATATAGTCAAACATATAATTATTAAATTAAGAAGCGAAGTTTGAAAGTAATTTAATAATGTCAACTTATTTAAATAGAAAAAAAATTATGTGCAAAATTATTTTTCTTTAAATAAATTAGTAAACCTAGAAATATTAACTAGGAACCAAAAAATATTAATTCGGAATTGGTATTTTGCATCCTAGAAACCTGCCTTGAAAAATTATAATGGGCATAGTTTTTATGATTTTTTTACTTAAAAAATTATCATGTATACTTAGAAAAATCTAAAAAGAAATTGAAAAATAAAAATAATTAATTGCAATTGGTTGAAAGAAGATTTTTTAGTCACTCGTTAAGAAAAACTCATTCCGATATAATGATATTTTTTTAAAATATTTTATAAAATATTACTAAAACATAAATTATATATAAAATAAATATATAATTAAATAATAATAGATAAATATTAAATATATCATATATTATATAAATATACATTATGAAATATACCATAAAAAGTAAATTTAGCCAATAGTATTTGTTTAGCTGCAACGAAATAGCCTTTGTCCTATTTGTCTTCCATATTTTGAAAATTGTTTTTAAAGCTTTCGTTTAGATCGAAACTATTAGAATTCGGACACTTATTTATAATGTAAAATAATAAAAAATAGCGATTCTTCAATAATTGCCTGAACCCTCTTGGGCTACCACCGCATCCGCTTGGCTGGCCGAGCTTGAAGCCTGCAACAGTATGTGAGGAAACCCCGTTGGTAGCCTTTCAACTCTGGTAGCCATTCAGGAAACCCATCTTTACTCTCACCGCCATGGTGGGAATAGAATCTATGTTTTTATTGTTGTTTACAGATAGCAGGTAGCGGTTATTAATGATCTTGGTAGGAAAAGTGGAGAACTTGAACATGGAAAGCAAGTTGCTGACTAGTTCTGAAAAATTCATAGCTCTGGATGGGAGAGTCAGTGGCGCTCAAATTGAGATCACGAAATCCGTTCAAGCAGGTTTGCTGGTTTGTGAGAGTTGCACTCAGCCAAATGGGGGAGACAGTAGCGAAGGATAAGGAACCGTTGTTCGAGATAAGGAACCGTTGTTCGAGCAAGATGTTGCGATGATCGATGGTGTCTTTCCCATCGTAGAATAATAGATTTTGCATACAAAATATTTTCCCTAGATGCAGCACGAAATGTGTTCATCTTACTAATTAATGAGTCTATTTCTAGAGTTATAAGACAAATTGATAGAATTCAATGAAAGTATCTCAAGATGAATTATTCTCCAATAATTTGGAAATATAAGATTTGAAATTATTTTTCAAAAATTAAACTTTTTATAATCTTATTGAACAAAGCTGAAATTTAAAAATAAGGTTGGCAATATTAGGAACTTGGATATGTGCTTTTGTTTCTCAAAGGAGGATTGAATTAAATTTTCACTGTATATTATGTAGTCATCGGTTCTATTTCAGCGTTAAATTAATTGGTATTGTTCTTCTCCTCCCAATAAAAAAAAATCTCCAACAATAAATATGAGTGAATATTGAATCGTCAGTCATAATCTCCAAAAGCACACCATATGTGGTTCATTTGTTAGAGTCTGATAAAGACTTCTTTTTTACAATTACCAAACAATCATGTCATGCCACACGCTCTCTTTCATTCGTCATATATATATATATATATATATATATATATATATATATATATATATAGAGAGAGAGAGAGAGAGAGAGAGAGATGNTTCGTCATATATATATATATATATATATATATATATATATATATATATATATAGAGAGAGAGAGAGAGAGAGAGAGAGTTGAACCCTTTGCAAGCTCACTAGGAAAGCGAGGTTAGTGAGATCGTCAAGCTTAATGTTACAGAAAATTTAATGTTATAGAAGATATATGTGTCCTACCTACAACCCAAGTGTACCTTCCCCTCATTGATGATGGAATATTTCCAAGACATGTTCGCCAACACATGATTGAACGTTCAACCATTATCTCAATACAATTTTGAGTCATCGAATGTGAAGGCGTGTAGTACAAGAGTTTGTTGCTTTCAAGACATAACAAGTTGCAAATTTCGCTTTCAATATGATTCAGCAAAAAATAGATGAAGGAAAAATTGGGAGAAAGTGTGTAAAACATGGACAGACAGGGTTAAATACGTGTAATGTGTCCCAGAAGAAACAAACGGATCAGATCATTTCTATGGTCACCATGTTCCTCTACAACATTATCTATCATTAGATTGAAAAATCAGCTTCTACACTTCAAAGAGGAAATGCCTTCAACGTAATAACATTTTTAATGATATCACCAATTAGCTTGTTTAATGTCCCTTTTCTAATTTTCCCTAGAACTTTACCCTAAAATCACAAGTACACAAGACTAGGGTTAGGGTTTACCATGTATAGGGTTTACTTCAATTAAGCAATCTATAATTTGAAATCCTGCAATATTGTTTTTGATTAAGGTAACAACAGGTTTTGAAGGGGCCCCGAAACCCAGTACAAAAAGGAAACTTAAGATAGAGCAATAAGAATTCCCATAACACAACAGACCAGCCAGATCAAGAGGCCTAAGAGAAACACACTCAGTGAAAACTCAGGCGAAACACTCTCAAGACGCAACAAAGTATAAATCATTGGAGAACATTAACGGTAAAAGAGAGAGCTATCCTTTTGACCCCTTCCTATGGGACTGAAGGGTCATGTCAAAAGAAGAAGAGGATCTTTTAACATTTTTTCCTTTAATTGTAACCCAACCATCTTCAACTCTAGCAGCCTCATCCTGCCAGCACTTCAAAGCTGAAGAACCAACACCCAGCAAACGAGTAGAAACTCCCAATGACACATCCAGCACAGGGCCAACTTTAGCCCCAGCCATAGGATTGTTAATTAATGGCTCTGCCAAACTAGAGAAAGTAGGAGCCAGAACACCAGCTGAACCAACACCCACAGTTCCATTAGCAACCGGCAGAGAAAGAACCAAATCCTGCAATATTGTTAGTATTCATTTATAATCATAATGACATAATTAGATTTCTTTTATTTAGAAATAAATATATGTGAGAAATGTAAATTGGATCAAAAGATTGCTAGAATTATCTTCGATGTGATTCAACCATAGAGATGATAAGGTAAGAGGGTTTAATGAGGTGTCCTAGAAACCTCCTACCCTGGGCCCAAGAGTGGATACATGTTCCCTCTCGGGCACATGTTGCCCTTGTCATGCATATAAGGTGGGATACCTAGTGTGGGGTCCTATCATTATTTGCATTCATCTGGCCACTCTTAACTTGTCTCCCTTGATTGAAGGTCCACTTCCCATGATAGTGATTGTGAGGGTTCTTTACAACATGGTGTCCCAATATTCTACCCTTCCTAATCCAAAAGTCTATCCACCTTGTCCCTCATTGGCCCCATGGGACTCCTTAGTCACCACGTGGAGTGGCATGCTAAGAAAGTGACCTTGTCATGGTGTCCCCAATTGGGAATCCTCACTTTCCCCATCATGGAAGATCATGACAATCAGAGATGAAAACACATATAGCATTTTATCAATACACTTATCCATTATGCCCATATAGTAAATAAATCATATCCAAGGAATCAACAATGTATTCATTCTACTATAACTATAAACAATGATATATTCAACCTCCAAAGCATGTCACTATATGAACAATCATTTTTAGTTAAACAGTACGCACATGTCTCACTAATAAACAAATATGGATAATTCAGTGTTATATATACATTGTAAGTTACTCATACCAGAAATCGTTCAATGTGTATGCGTATACGCTGAAGTAATATTTCTTTCTATCAATGCTTGTCTATTTTACTTGTTCACTAATTTCCTTGAGATTGTCTGTCCACCTACATATATGTTTGGCCCAATAGGAAAAGATGCCTTTAAACAGAGGTATCTTTTGAGATCGTAATTGTTTATAACCATCATATGTTAACTAAATCGCACCCATCTATATTATCAGTTTGCATCTCAATTGATTCTCACTTTAATTTTTTATATTTTCTTGTATTGATTCTTCTTGATACTCAAACCACTATTGTTGCATATCTTCATTGAGCCCTCCAATTAATGTTTTGTTATTGTTGTTATCACATAACTTAGCACCTCTTTATGCCTCACATACAATTGCCTACTATTATTATCATGTTTACTTAGTCACCAATTCAATATGTTTGTTTATTACCTATTCATGTTTTTTATAATAAAAGCAGCCAAAACAAGTGGTTTGTCCCTTACAAAAGCAAGGCCCAAAGGTGGAAACATAGGCCATCAATGGCACATAGGCAGCACAACATGTACTAGAATCCCTTCAAATGAAATGCTAGACTCACACTCCATGAGAAGATGAGTGATATTTTGAATAAAAGTTCTTACTATGCCATCAGACAACTGTCCAAGTAATGTTATCCTTAGGCTCACCAACAAAGGAGAGCCCACTAGGACACTCGTCAGCACAGAGACTAGAGTGCTAAAGAGGCTGAGCATTATTAGCAGAAACTTGTTGCAGAATAGGAGCAGAAGAAGTAGGGTGAGTAAGGGTCACAAGGCTAGCGGGGGTTGCACCTGAAGTAGCAAGAGCAACATCCAAGGTTGCAGAAGGAACAAGAATCGGGTGAACAGTAGAAATTTGGTTCTGATCAGCAGCATGTGTAGCATCTAGATTTTTGAAAGGGGTTTCATCTTCATTGGAAGACTGTGAGTGCTTAGAGGAAGAATTATAAAGAGAATCAGAAGCTCGAACTGTCAAATGAGCAACACTTGCATCCCTCCACCAAGTAGCACCACCTTTTAGGTGCAGAAGAGCGTAGTTAGTAGCCATGTGACTTATAGAGAAGCAATGCCAACAACAGAAAGGAAGGCCCTCATAATCCAACACTTGGGTCCATGGCCTCTCACCTACCATGAGCACCACCTCCCTTGGAAGCGGAGTGGAGATATCCATATCAACAAAAATATGGGAAAAAGTAGAATGGCTCAATGTAGCAATAGCTTCATCCACCTTCAAAAAATGGCCAAGAGAGTTTCCAATGGCCTCAAAGCAACTAGACATCTCCTAGAAGTGAAGTGGGAGATTAGGAAGGTGAACCCACATTGAACGCACATTGAGTGGTTTAGTAAGAGGGTTGAATGTGATATTGTCCAGGGTTTGGCAAAAATGTATTGATTTCCTCAAACCCACAACTTCTTCAAAATGAAATCACGATATTCAGAAGATGTAAATGAAGCAATAAAAAAAAACCCTTTACACAAGGGTATAGATCAATGTCACCAGAAACTAGGGGCCACCAAGAACTAGTTACCCAGGAGTGTAAATCTTGAAGAGAAGTCCAGAGACCCGCGAACCTGCAAACCAAACCTCAGTGCTGGTAGAAATCCATGGTCTCCATCACCTCAAGACTGCAAACCACCACAAGGGAGGCCTTGGCACAGGAGATAGGTCAAGCTTTCTCCTTAGAAGGGATGTTAGCAGAAGACTTGGAAGCCATAGCATAGCTCCTTCCACCAATAGTTGTATATTTTGGGGAGAGAACTCCATCCGTAGTACTCACAGGGCCAGCACCACTAGAGTTAGAAGTAGACGTCCCAATACCCAAGGTGTTTGGCACAACTCCCTTAATCAATGAAATTTGAGCTCCAAAAATTCCCTCAGTGATAGACGGTGTCCAAAAGATAGGCCTGGAGGCAACGGGTCTGAGAGAAACACCCGACTAGCCAGGAGAGAGGCAGTAGTCAGCGGCGACAGTAATTGAGTGTCCACCTTAGGCAGAGCCAGCACCCAATGAAGGCTCACGAGCATCATCGGTAGCTTGACATGTTTGACATAATTGATATCATTGATATTTGACATTGGCGATGTTCAAATTTAATATCACTATTTTTATTGTGAATATTATTCCTCCTCGATCACCATCTAGAAGAAAATCACTCATGAGAGTATATGATTCTTGGAGACTGGTTAATACAATTCATTTATATTACTCTCTTTGACTAACAACGTTAGTCGTCATTTCTTGTCCCTTATGTCATTTATTTATTCAAATAATAATCCTCTTCTTTGACATACTACAACTAACAGTAATTGCAGTAGGATAGGTTAATGATATATTTAACTTTGATGTTGTTTCCAATGGATTTAGACGTCATTAATGAATTGAATCATTGACATACTTTTACACTAATCTTCTAATTGATGACAACTAAATATTAAATTTCTAGTTATTGAAAGCTTCCTTTAATTTGATAATGCTTGGTAAGTCGACAACTCTAGTTAATCAAAGTCAAAAGATGTTCCTTGACATTATACTAGTTTTCTTTGATTAATAAGTGTAAAACTTTAATTAACTTGTATATCGATTGTGGTTGTCTCCAAATTTGGAATGGGAGCATTATAATTAGGATTTCAAATGGGGGACATGACAGTCCTCCCCTCACAAAATTGCTTGTCCTCAAGTAATGATTGAATGATCATGGAAATTTATCCATAATCCACCTTCTGTTGTTTTGTTCTGGTATTATCATATATGTTTCTCCTATTTTGAATGTAAATTATGATCGATAATAGAAACTTGGCAAAGATTTATCTTAAGACAAGTTTAACTACCAAAGGAAAGGATCCAGGGTATCTCGTAATGGTGCCAATTGAGCTTGCAAAATCCACTGTTTGCACAATACCATAACTCCATTTCATTTCTTTTGGCTTGCTTTAATTGTTTTTGTATTCTAGATAAAAATAAACCAACTACGAAACATACTCAATGAAAACATGAAATATATGCATAAATATACAAAGCATATTTGAATACTACAATATTTTATATTGGGAATTGGTCTATTTATGTTATCATTGTTAGAGTTGCACCTCCTCAAAGCTCCATTGGTTTTCCATCCCTGGGTATGTACACCAAGTTGTGAACCAAAAAAATGGACACATCTTTTAAAAAAATTCAAATTTCATATAACCCGATCGGGTTATTGAAAATTTGAAATTGGTCTAGGCTTGGTAACCAAGCCTAGAAAATATTATAAAAAAACTCAATCTGTCTCAAAACCCGATCGGGTTTCTAAATTTCAAATAACCCGATCGGGTTTTGAAGAAGTAAAAATTATGCATTTATTCTCCATAACCCGATCGGGTTTTGAAGAAATTAAAATAGGCTTTTTTCTCGAAGCCATAACTTCCACATACGGAGTCCGATTGACTCCGTTCAAAAAGCGTAGGAAAGATATTGAGACGATCTAACACATGATTAACCTATGATCATCTTTATTTATCAACATTCTTTCAGCCATCCATTTGAATCAAGTAAGGTATAAAATAGGTACTCATTATTGCCCATACATGCAACGTATAGGAAAATCAATATGCATGTATGTATGGACAATAATGAGTACCTATTTTATACCTTACTTGATTCAAATGGATGGAAGAAAAATTTTTGATGCCTAAAGATGATCGTAGGTTAATCACATATGTTAGATCGTCTCAAGATCTTTCCTACGCTTTTTGAATGGACTCAATCGGACTCTTTATGTGGAAGTTATGGATTCCAGAGAAAAGCCTATTTTAGTTTCTTCAAAACCCAATCGGGTTATGGAGAATAAAATGCATAATTTTTACTTTTTCAAAACCTAATCGAGTTTTGAAGTACTTTTTGCTTTTCAGAACCCGATCGGGTTATTTGAAATTTAAAAACCCGATCGAGTTATGGCTTGGGAAGAGCTTTGGAAAATGACCCAAAGGCTTGGAGGCTCATTTTCCCTCCATTTTTATTCTCTTAAACATTTTTTCATCTTGTAAGATGAATTCTCGACTTTATCTTCATCAGGTTTACAATTTGTCAACAGGGTAGCTTTATAATTTTCACCATAATCTCATACGTCTTCTTAGCTTTCTAACCATATATTTTTTTCTATTTTTGGAAAACATTAGAATATTACAAATAAATTACATATTATTGTTGTACACTTGATTCTATACACTTTATAAAAAAAAAATTCATTTTCGATTATTTTGATGCAAGTTATGCCCAGCGCACGAACAGGTACCAAATTTTCAAGATGCGATTACTTCAAAAAATCACAGAAAAAAATTACTCATTGGAAAATTGCAAAAAATACCAACTTCTAGATCTCACTCTTACCTATCATCCTACCAAAGGGATTTAAAAAATACTCAATATAACTATATCTTTTGTACCGCGCACGAAAACATCTATGTTATGTTTTTCCAAAAAAATCAGGAACATGTTTTCGTGCGTGCAAGGTTTGACCATCTTAATCTTATCATTTTTTTTTAAAAAATAGTATTTTAGAAACTAGATTCAGAGTACTACAATTTTTATTTTTTTACATATCTTCTTATTTTGAGTGCATGACCCTCAAACGCATGTTCCAAGTTCAGGTTTACCCGATTTCAAAAAAAAAGTGTCCACTTATACCCCCCTTTTTGGTCCACAAATTTGTGCACATACCCCCCTTCATTCTTTGATTGGATTATTTTGAGATCTCCTTCATCAAGTTTTCTTTTCTTTTTCGGTGTTCCTTATGTTTCTTTATTGAGCATTGCTTCTAATTTGTGAGCTTGACTCCTTTTTCTAAACATATTCCCTGTCAACCATTTTTCTCCACACTTGAAGTATATCTTCTTGCCCTTGTGATTACATAAGTGTCATGTCTTCCATACCTCTTTACACATAAATCATGACTTGTTGTCTTGTCCACACATGTGTCTCAGTTCCCATTTCTTTTTGCAATCAAAGCATGTAATCATTTCCCCCTTTGTTACTCTAAGTCACTTTCTGGTAGGAATATCCTTTTTTGCCCATCTTTCCCATGGAAGTGTTTATCTTCTTTATGGAGATGCTTCGAGTGTGTTTTTTATGCAAATTTTTTTTGATTTATCATTGGTTGAGGGTGTACCAAATTTCAATTTTTTTTTGGATCGCCTCTTCCAAGTTTGTTGGGTCCAAGGCACTCACCATACTTTTGATCAATTTTTTCAATCCCTCTATGAATAGGAAAGTGAGCCTTTCTTGGGGTACCATGACTGCCAACCTTTTGAATTTGGTAGCAAATTCTTCCATTAACCCCTCTTGCTTAAGTTGGGTTAATTGTTTGAAGTACCATTACATGTATGTACAATCAAATCACTTTATGAGTTTTTGCGTCAACTCATCATAAGTGTTTATTTGATGGTGACCTTAGTGATAAGCCCATGGTGCCACTATTCATGGACTGCCCCTGTTAAGTGAAGCCATCAAATTAATTCAATGGTGTTTATTTCTATGATGGGGGCTTAATGAGAGATAAAATTTGCACTCATGGATGTGTTGTGATTCTCCTTGATCCTTCAAAGTTAGGAAGATTTATTCAGATATCGATCCTCTTTTCTAATGTACTCCAACCAATAGTAATTGTGGTAGGATAGGTTGTTGATATATTGAAATTTTATGTTGTTGTCAATGGATTTAGGCTTCATTAATGAATCGAATCATCGTCATAATTTGTTCACAAATATTCTAATTGATGGTGACTAGATATTGAAATACTTGTTATTGATAGCTTCCTTTAATTTGATACTGCTTGGTAAGTCCACAACTCCAGTTAATCGATGTCAAAGGATGTACCTTGACATTATGTTAGTTTTTCTTTTGATTAATAAATTTAAATCTTTAAATAAAACTTTTATATTGATTGTCTCCAAGTCCGAAATGTGAGCATTACAATTAGCATAAATCAGACATGTTATGCCGATTTGTCTTGATAATACAATAGATTTGACTAATATTGAAGAATGAGGTTCCTTGGAGGTACCAGACATATATGAACAGTAGCACTAAGGCTCCTTATGATTTCAGCATGTTCTAATGTGTTAGAAACGATGGACTTCGGTTTCATTTTTATTTCAAATGGCCATCACATCGTTTCGGCTAGCCCATAATTTCTTGCTAAGTTAAGGTGGACTTTGATTTCATTTCCAATTCGAATGGTTATCATGAGATAGTTTGGTGTTAAGTTAATGGAGCTGGTATAAATAATAAATCATCTGGCGTTTACAGGAATTTTGTGAATTTAAATGCCTTTGCTTCCCTAAGAATGCAGAAAAGTTTGTTATAGTCTTATAATGGAAGTGAAAGAATCTTTGATTCATTCTTCCTTATGCTTGTGATGTGTATTGAATTTTGTATCTTGAAATATTTATTTCACAAAATTATAATTATAATTATTTATTAACATCGATTGTGTTGAAGAGATTATTGATCTTAATAAAACTTGTAAAAGAAAATCCTTCCTTTGTTTTATAATTATTACACTCATACAATGCCTCTTGGTGTTAAAGAAATTTATTACATTGGCATTTTAGGTTATGATGAAATTGTGTATACTAGATGTTTATCATATTGAACAACATTTAACTCTTTTTCATTCTTGTTATTAAGTTTTGAAATGAATATTTTAATTGATTAGTATTTTTTTAATTATTATATTGAGTTTGATTTTAGTTCTATTATGTTTATATTATGCTATTGATATGAATGTTTGAAGTTTTTTCTTTTCAAAATTTTAACATTGATTACATCTTTAATTATTTTTAGATATATAATTATTTGTAGCTTGTCTTTTTCAATTGACTTCCACAATCATATCTTCACTAATTAGAACTCCTAATTGTCATTAATCTAATGAGACACATACTTCCCTATACATTTAAATTGGCTTTAGAAAATATAAGTATATTATAATGAATTAACCATGATACACAATCTATATATAATTGAATTAATTTTTAAGTTTATTATAAGATGCACCCCCTCATAAATTCTTTATTTATTCAAAAACTTAAAGAGATTGTAATATTCCTTGAGTAAACGTAAGACTCACATTGCATGATTAATTGATTTCATTTCCTATTTTA
>MU228212.1:3130323-3161107 GCA_018584345.1 Thuja plicata
GTCTAGTTCCCTCCAAACAAGTATATGCAAATAATCTATTTTTCCCCTAATTTCAAAATATGTTATAGATAAAATGTATAGCTAGTGCAAAAAAGAAGAAAGATTGGTTTTCAATGTATATTTTCTCTGTTATAACTGCTCGAAGTTCAACTTATCTGAAATCGGCAGTTTTCACCTCCCTCCAAATTTATCCTATCAAATCTACACCATTCAGAAAAATAATTACATATTATTGAAGAGGACTCTCTCCTCTAATGTTAAATATAAATTTTAAGTTTTTTTGATATGATTTACTATTTTTTTATTCATTTGAAGCAACATCTTCTCGAATGTTAAAATACCTACTTGTTGTATTTTGAAATTATAATATACTAGATCTAATCAAAATATTATAAACTTTATATGACAATAATCTTGACTCTGAGCTCTACAAAAGGGTATTATTTTTTTAAAATATCATTAAAAAGAGTAAAGGTTATTGAAACATCGATTTTCTGAAATAATTTTATTTCTTTGGTAATTGGTATAAAACATGCATTTAATAGACATTTCCAATTGGAAAAGTTTAACCACTTATCTAGCTTATCTAGAATGAATCTAGCTAGACCATATGTTTGACAAAAATTAATTTTTATTTAGAAATACTCAAATTTAGTTGTGCTGATAAGTGGTCCTGAAACGTGACACAACTTTGTGTTTTTACCTACCAACATCCTATAGACTCGTCATCCTTAGAGGAATTATTGACTAGAGAGTATGAGACATGTAAAGCCTCTCTTGTTTTACTTTTGCATGACATCCTGATGGATGTGCCCTTGAATTTCATGCTCGTATTGTGTGATCATGTTGCACCCGTGTGAGGTTTGTACCTTCAAGGTGATCTAATTTATGTCGTTGCATCAACAATTTGTTTATGCATTATACCTGATTGTGAGAAACATTGTGTTGTGGTTGGTTGTATATCTAATTTGTGATGTCATGCTTTGGCCTTGGATGTTTCTTTTTGCTCATGTGTGTTTGGTTGAGTTGATCTTGTTATTAGGTGACTATTCTTGTGTTATGGTTTTATGTTGGTATTGTCAGATGCACCTAGTTCAGTTTATTCCTCTACTCATTCTCAGGATTACTGTTGAGGTTATGATGTGAGTGATGGTTTCACTGAGGTATGTGTCAGTGGTTACCTAGATTTTGATTGTATCACATTTTTATTCTGAGTACCCATGTAAGGTGATCAGTGGTTGCATTGTGTGATGCATTTGATTACCATACTCAATTTCGGTTACTGCAGTATTGGTGACTCATCTGTTAGATCATGTTGTTGTTAGTGTTTGGATCATATCTCCATGGTGATGCTCTAAGTTATTATGCAATGATGATTATCATGGATATCTAATTATTGTGTCTTTTATGTTGTGGATATATCAGTTATTTACTTTCAGTGATTCATGCTTAGAATAGTTTTAAAATGGTTTATTCAAATGCGTTAGATTTAAATATAATGTTAATTTAATGATATAATGTTTACTGCCTTACCGCACAATTGCTATGCATTTCACCCTTTATGTCAGTACAAAGTGAGACAGAGTCGTAGTCACTCATTCATGAGACCTACATGATGTACCGCTCTCCTTCACTGTTGTTATCATGTATAATATTTTCTTCGTCTATTCATATCATGAGCATCTACACTTGATGTTTGCTTGTTTCCATGAACAGGTACCAGACACATTCTGCCTGAGCTGCAAGATTTGAGTGTGTATATCCTCGATAGTGGCACAGGAGATGGTAACTTAGGCCTTGCATACTGATTCAATGTCGCATCTATATGGATGATGAATCTAATATTATTATGTTATCCCTCTAGTACGTGATTAATAAATCCGATTCATATTGCATTTGTGATCAGACCAGTGATTGTTTGTGCATTTAGAGTTCTCGTAGTTGTCGTGGAAGGATTTAATTTTAATGTTGATTTAATATTTTGGGGGATTTTTACATTTATTTTAATTACTCGCTAATTTTTTGTAGTTAGATTCCAATAAATTGGAATTGATTTATTTTAATTTGGGAACAGGGTCAAATAGTTTGTTTAACTATTTAAATAATCTATTTGAAATTCATTTTGTGAAAGTGACTTTATATTGTGGGAAAAAGTTCATTTCCACACTTCATGTTTTGAAGAATGTGGATTTTGATCCAAAAATGCTTTGGAGAAAATTGATGATTTGTTTGTTGTGTTTGATCTGATTTTTGGATCTTAGCATGGAGTGGCTCATTGGAATCGTGTCGGAATTGCTCCGCTCCACCAAAGGTTTCATTCGATTTAATGACATCTTCTTTATTTTCTTTCCTTTATTGGTTTTTATCATTCATGTGAGGTAGGGCATCTCACCATTTTTACATAAATCCATCCTTTCATATGAAATCAATTGCAATAGTTGAGTGGGCTGAGAATTAGTATTCTCTCATGTTCTTATTTGATTTCATCACCCAGTTGGGCGGGTTTGAGTATTTTTTGCTTTCCCATGTTGGATTTTGAGGTTTTAGAGATGTTATGCTGTCGGATTTCCGTGAAGTGCCCAGAACCAGAATTTTATTTTAGAAATGTGTTGTTGGGTGGGGATTTAGACCAATGGGTTTTAATTTTGTCAATTTCTTTGATGTTTGATTTTTTGGTCTTTTTTGTCGGTGTCTCATTTTGCGTGTCATCCAAAACTTGTCAGCCACTATGTCTGCCTCAATTTAAGTATTAAAATTAGTAGTTTCTACTACAAAAAGTAGGATCGTAGAATCGGAATGGTCCTAAGACATTTTGAGTATTTTCATATCTCGGTCCGAAAGTGCACACTCAATGTTTAAATGTTGATTTTTTTTTTATTTTGTCAGATTTTGAGATTTAAATGAATTTTGTGATTTGTGAGCTTTCCTCGTGTTTCTGCGAGATGTGTGATGGATTTCTTAGGAATACTAACTCTTGGCATAGGGGCTAATTGAGTAGTTTGGTGTTTGTGCTTTTATTTTATTTTGCCTTGTTTTGGTGCTTGGCCAATTGAGTTTATCTTGTTCTTTTTGTATTTTGACTTGAGAGCATTTTCTTTCTTCCTTGCTTGTGGATGCATTCTTAATTTCTGTCATTGGTGTAGACCATGATGATGATGATACATTTATTTATGTCCTTGTATTAATGAGTGGACAACCTTGGGATATACCGTCCCTATGTAGATGAGTGGATGAAGTCACTATTACCATCCTTGGGTAGCTAAGTTGATGAAGAGCTTGTTATGTCCTCGTGTAGATTGATTCGACATTATTTTGTTGGTCTCTATCTTTGGATGTCAAACCTTAGACTAGGTACATGGAGTAGTCATGGGGAGTAGCTCCTTACGTAGACCTCGGCCCATAAGTGGTCTCATTGGCTACGTCAAGGAATTCCTTAAAAAGTGAACTATAATAAAATATATTGGGGATAAACATTAAACAAGATTAATTAGAATTGTGGAACCCATCGAATCCCTGAATACCATGAGTGATCTGTGAGTTGAGTGTAGATCGTGGAGATCCATCGAATCCCCAAACATCATGTGTCATCTATGACTTGAGCATAGATGGTGATATGAATCATTGAATCCCCATATACCATGGGTGATTCATGATTTGAGCGTAGATGGTGGAAATCCATCAAATCCCCAGACATCATGGGTGATCTGAGAGTTGAGCATAGATGATACAGCCCTGGATTTGCAGTATCAATCTGTGCATGCAAAGATACTCCCTGTGGTTTGTACTCTTGTGTCTAGGTCTTGTAGTGTTGAGTATCACCTTGATGAGTTTGGGATTTTCTCTATGATTGAGATTGGATGGTGGTTTACATGTCGATTGAACTCCTTGTTTATTGTATCTTGTATTATGTACTTGCATTGGATTATTGTAACTCTGTTATGAGACTACACATCTGCTTGGTTTCTATGTTGGCCACACCTTGCTTTCATGTTTATATTTTTTTTGTGGTCGGGTTAATATCTCCATGAGCACGGTGGGGTGGGTCTGAGGGTTCCATGTGGTAGGGTGGCATTGCATTATTATACCACTGTTGGGGACCGGTGTACAGGTGATGGGCTTCCTCCAAATTTAGAGTGTTCAAGTGTTGAGAGCTCTATATTGTGTCACACTTAACTCTAGTTGTATGTACCTATATGTCTTTCATTTATGTACTTAGAGTGGTTCCATTGATATATATATATACACACACACTTGATCATTCATACGCATGTAAGCTTTTGATTCTTAGAGTAGCTTATTGCTTTATGCTATTTATTTCTATCGAGTGGGTAATGCCTTGATATGCGTGTATCTGATACTCCCCAATTTGGAGCTAGACATTTTCCAGTCATATGTTGGAGTCGACATAGGTTTCATTAGTGTTTCTAGTGCCTTAGGTTGAGATTCACAGATCGGTGGGTCTACCCAATGACGTATGCGCAGATTGATATCTCTACCAGTTGATTGATGTCTCCATCCCACTGGATAAAGACTTTTTGTCTTAGAGGTATATCGATCACAAATTGGCACCTCTGCCAATCAGTGTCACTATAGCCCAAATTAGTGTCTATGTTTTCCTTCATCATCTCTGCCCAGCTTGGAAATACAAGCAGTTTTGAGAGATAGGTATTTTGCGGTGCTTTCGGGTTGGATTCCCGAAGGTTCTTGGATGCTTTGTGGTACTTGTTTATGTTCATTCCTAGATGTTTGTTTACTTATTTCTTATGATCATGGTTAGAAATAAATGAATATGTATGGTTAATAATAGTAGGAATATCTCTTTGGGCTTAAAAATAACACTTATGTCTTGGAATTGAATTGGTTAGTTGTCTTCCATTGATAGCCGTGAGTTCTTGTCGGCTTAGCCTCTCATGATCCCTGGACGATTGTTTGAATCCTTGTATGGAAATCTCAAGAACGTGTGTTCCCCATTTTGAGTGTATGTTGGTTTCTTAGGAACCTTTGGAAGTGTTTGTAAGACTTCCTCTTGTTTACAAACACGTAATGATCATGATGCTATCCTTGAGATGTGTTTTGTTGCTTATGTTATTCTTATATGATGCACTTGGATACATAATGATTATGTCATGTTTACTTATATTAAAAAAAATTGTTAAGTGCATGTTTTACCCTTTGGTTCCAAGGGTTTCCTAGCGGGGCATTACAATACATGAATGACCAAGTGATCTTTTCTAGTATCCTTCCACCATGTTGCAATGCCCTTGCGCAAAAAGAGAGGAAAATCAACAGTCAAGTGGTTGAAGGTGAAAGGTGAACCAACTGTTAAAGTGATTAGATTTATAGCACATAGAAATATGGAAGTATTATAAAATAAATGCTGATAGAAATATTTGCAGAATTAATTGTTGATTGAATATGTACAAGACTTGCATTCAATTGTTGTATGTGCTTATCTTTGTTCGATCCATGAATGAATATATATGTGAGAGAGGCATGTTAATAGAGATACATGTCTCTACGAGGAGACATGTCTCTTTATTAACATGTCTCTCCATACCATTGATTCATAACATAGATTGTAGATTTTCACATTATATACTAACTGATACTTGATCGGTATATTAAACAATAACTAACCGATACAAATCGGTAATGTTAACTATTGGTATAACCGATATTGATCGATGTTTTTAACTGTTGATATAACCAATATTGATCTGATGCAAGAGCATCTTAGGATTCTTGGCAATCTTGTATCACACAAAATATATTTGCTTTGGAGAGTACTTGGTATGTTTTGACCTTAGTTGGTGAAGTGTTACTCGGTCAAAGGAGTGTTGTTGCTTGACTTCTATGTTGGCCGAGGGGCTTGGTCACTGAAGAACTTGGAAACTATGGTGCTCAGCAGAACCTTCTCGACAATGCCTATGGAGCTCAGTCATTGTTTTTTCTCGATGATACCTAGTTTTCTCGGCATGTATTGGTTGTTGGCACTCAGCAATGTTGTTGACACTTGGCAGTTTGGCTTGCTGACTTGTGTTCTTGTGGATCTGGGAGGACAACTTGGTGTATTTAATATATGTAGCATGGCATTTAATTTATATCTATCATTGGGGATTATGGGGACCTAAATCTAGGTCGTTGGTATCTCCTATGTTAGTTTTTGTGGCCGACCTATTGGTTGTCTCTTGTATTTAAGTTGTGTTATGTTCTTTGCTTAGGGAATCGAATGAGATGGGATCAGATTAGAGGGGATCGGATGAGATGAGATCTGAGGATCTAAGTATTGGATCTAAGTTGTATGTTTTGGCTGAAGGTAAATGGTGTGATGCTTGCAGAAGATCCGTGCTAGATCTTGAATTTCATCTTTGTAATTGGTCATAACCGAGAAGGCCTTACAGCCCGGCATGTTACAATAAATTGTATGTTGTTTCCTATCTTTATTTCTTGTTGTATTCCATTATTTTGTTATTTTGGTCTCAATTAGGGTTTGGATTGTTCATTCTTGGATCCTCCATCCTTGACTTCCATCAGGTGGTATCAGAGCTTGAAGTTCTTGAGTGTGTGGACAGATCGTCGAAGGTGAGGCAGTTTGCACCAAGACCTTGGGTTAGAAAGTTGTTGATTTGTTGCAGAGGGTTTGTAGAGATCCTCAAGATGCCTCCAAGGAAGAGCTGAAAAATTACAGAAGAAGAACCTAAGGTGGAGGTCAATCTTGAAGATGCCCAAGCTTTGCAGAAGCAGGTGCAAGATTTGCAAGAGGAGTTGCAAAGAAAGAATGTGTCTAAAGAACACCGAGATAATGGTGAAGAATCTAAAGAAGAAGATCATTTCAAAGAAGATATAGAAGATGTCATAGATCCAAAGGAGGCTATATTTCTGAGAGCTATATCTAAAATTGGGAAAAGACCTAAGATTGAATTTTCTACATTTGTTGGAAGCCTTAGGCCAGAAGAGTTGATCGATTGGATTAATGAGATGGATGAATACTTTGAGTATGAAGAAGTACAAGATCCTGATAGAGTTTGGTTTGTGAAGACAAGGCTAAAAGGTCATGCAAACATATGGTGGAGAGAAGTTCAATTGGAAAGAATTCAAAGAGGTAATGACAAGATCATCAGATGGAACCGAATGGTTGAAAAGTTGAAGAAGCAATTCATTCTGATGGATTATGAATGGGAGATGTTTAAGAAAATGCAAGGTTTGAGGCAGGAAAGAAATTCGGTGAAAGAGTATACCGAGGAGTATTACAGAATCCTGATTAGGACTGGTCATTCAGAAGCTGATAAAGAGAAGGCTGCTAGGTATATTTATGGCTTGAGACCTAAAATACAAGAAGAGTTACTTACCATTTGATTGAAAACAATAGGAGATTCTTATCATATGGAATTGAAGATTGAGGAAAAGCTTAACAAGAAGTTTGAGGGAAGACCGAATAACAAAAATTGAGGTGGTAAGATTGGTGAAACAACTTCTGAGAGTAATATGGTATAAAATCCTAAACAGACTGATAAAGGATTTGGCAGTGATCAAACTACTAGGAACTACAATGGTGGACAAAGAGGAAGATGGAAAAATGAGTTCATGGGTACTTGTTTTCATTCTGGTGAGAAGGGTCATAGGGATTTTCAATGTCCTAAAAGAAGAGTTGCGCTAACTACTGAGGAGAGTCAAGTGAATGTTGCAGAGGAAGGTGAAGTTCTTATCACCAAGAGATTAGTTGCATGTGTTAGTGAACTAGTGCAAAGAAGAAATTTGTTTAGAACCAGATGTAAGTGCAAGGACAAGGTATGTAATGTCTTAATTGCTGGTGGCAGTTCTGAGAATTTTGTTTCAGAAGAGATGGTTAGTAATTTGAGTTTGGAAAGGATGAAACATCCTAATCCTTATCAGATTAGTTGGATACAAGATGTATCTAAGGTTAGGATTGAGCAGCAATGCCTTGTTAATTTCAAGATTGGATATTATTATGAGGAGATATTGTGTGATGTGGTACCTATGGATGCTTGTCATCTATTGATTGGTAGACCTTGGCAATATGACAGACATGTTATGTTTAATGGTCATGAAAATACCTATGTGGTAAGGCAGGGTGGATCCAAGCATAAACTATCAACTGATACCATTGTCGGAAGCAGGAGTTAACAGATGTGGATTTATCAGATTTTGTCCGATTGATAGTGAAAAATATGAGGAGTAGAGAGTTGATGAACCTATTCCTAAGGATGAAAGTAAGGAGAGCTTGAGGGGAAAAGAGAATGACATCTTTGATGAACTTGCAGAGATTAAGAGGTAGATGGCATTTCTGGTGAATATAGTACAATAGATTATGACACTAGTGACACAGAGAGATGTAGATGATACTGAGTTAAGTGAGAATGTGATTCACGAAAATGTTGATGGTATCAACAGTGCAGAGGATGGTCAAATTTATTTGTTGTCAGTTTTGAATAGGAGAGATGAGAAAAGTACAGGGAAAATGAACTTGTTGAATGGGACAGTGGATAGAGTGAAGACAACATGGAATGAAGGACAAGAGGATATATGGGTTAAGAAAATATATGGCATACATGTTCTAATTCCCTTAAGATGTTCATGATTTCCTTTATGGGAACATCTTCTTTTACCTAGGGTGTCTAATGCAGGACCATCCTAGGATTCTTGGCAATCCTGTATCACACAAAATGTATTTTCTTTGGAGAGTACTTGGTGTGTTTTAACCTTAGTTGGTGAAGTCTTACTCAGTCAAAGCAGTGTTGTTGTTTGGCTTATGTGTTGGTTGAGGGGCTCAGCCATTGAAGAACTCAGCAACTCTAGTGCTCAACAAAAACTGCTCGATGATGCCGGTGGAGATCGTTCATCATGTTTTCTCAGCGATAACTGCCTCGCTTGGCATGTATTGGTTGTTGGCACTCGGCAATGTTGCTGACACTCGACAGTTTGGCTTACCAACTTCTATTCTTATGGATCTGGGAGGCCGACTTGGTGGATTTAATATTTATAGCTTGGCCTTTAATTTAGATCTATCATTGGGGATTGTGGGGACCTAAAGCTGGGTCATTGGTATCTCCTATGTTAGTTTTTGTGGCTGACCTATTGGTTGCCTCTTGTATTTAAGTTGTGTTATATTCTTAGCTTAGGGAATCGAATGAGATGGGATCAGATTAGAGGGGATCAAATGAGACCAGATCTGAGGATCTGAGTATTGGATTTGAATTTTTTAAATGGCCTGATGCTTGCAGAAGATTTGTGCTAGATCTCAGATTTAATCTTTGTAATTGGTCGTAACCAGGAAGGCCTTATAGCCTGACATGTTACAATAAATTGTATGTTGTTTCCTATCTCTATTGCTTGTTGTATTCCATTGTGTTGTTGATGTTTTGGCCGTAATCAGGGTTTGGACTGTCCATTCTTGGATCCTCCATCCTTGATTGTCGTCATGATCGATATTGTTAACCGATACTAATCAGACTCTTATATATATTTATTCTTCCATGGATCGATAATCATTGTGATAGTACATTTGATTATATGATATTAGTATTATGGGAAGAGATTAAATATTATTCAATATAAATATGTGTATATATCAATATATATATAATAATATCCATTATTATTATTATTATTATTATTATTATTGTTGTTGTTGTTGTTATTATTGTTATTATATATATGTTGATATGTATACATGTATACATAGCTTGATCATTTGTCATGATATTAATAACTATTTTATCTGATCGAAGATACAAACATCAACACTCCCTCTTAGCTAGGGAAGATAAAATCCATCAAGATGCAAATCACAATAAATCCATTAATTATGAAAGAGAGGAGATATCACCTCACTGTGATATCAGGAGATATGGTTTATGCAAGAATATCAAGTCACATGATATTCACCATAGCTCATAAATAAAAATGGTATGTGCACTCACATCACTTTCATGATGTCTACCATATGGATACTAAGTTTACGTAGAGACATGTTTCAGAAAGTGTCTCCGCTATCACATTCTACAGCTGCTATTCCAAAGCATGGAGTGTCTAAGAAGCATGTTTCCCCATGCGTCTCGAGCCAGGATATTGGTGGACTAGTACATTTGAGTCCTTCTTTCGATGGCTATGCATTGCAATTCCAACACTATCCTGTCGATCATGCGACATAGATCGGTGTTGCAATTTTGGTGTCAGAAACACGGACACCTGCTATGTCCGTCGTTATTGCGATGGTATTGACTATCGTAATATGCACCAGCTATGATGGTTAGTATTTCATCGTTACACATTATGAGTATCACAATTACAATGGGTATGTGACAAATATATTATACATGTGATGTCCAGCTATCGAATTATTCCAACATTTGGATGTCGCATGTAGTGCTTTGGCATCGGTCGTTCTCTGAATACCTTCGCAATTGCGATGGTATTCTATGTTTAAAAAAAATTTGTCATGCATGGAGTGAGACCTTAAAATATTGAGTTTCTCTTTGTTTCAAGAATAGTGTAACATTCTCTACTTAACAGGGCCAACCACGTGAAGGTGGAAGATCATCTGGCCCCTCCTAGGAGCCTCTTATGACCCTTTACGATACTTTAAGACCTCTAAGATGTATTATTAGGGATTGTAAAGGGTCATAAATGGTCATAAGGGGTCCTGGGACACAACAGCTAAGAAACATAAATGTAGGCATCATGATCACAATTATTTGGAGACACAACATAATTGAGTGGTATAACCAGACGATGGAACGCAACCACTACTCCTCCAGTTCCAAGTTGACACTGCAGGATCCAAAAACCATATATAAGGAATAAATTTAGAGAGCAGAGGAGGAGGCCCATAATGACCAAAATAATATAGGGACCCTATATTATTTTGGTCATTATGGCCCTCCTCAGCTCTCTAAATTTATTCCTTATTTATGGTTTTTGGATCTCGCAGTGTCAACTTGGAATAGGAGGAGTAGTGGTTGTGTTGCATCATTTAGGTATACCAATCAATTATGTTGTCTCTCCAAACAATTGTGACCATGATATCTACATTTATGTTTCTCATCTATTGTGATATCTACACTTATGTTTTCTAGTTGTCGTGTTTATGTGCATGTTCTTTATGTAATTTGCTTCTCTCCCTCGCATCCAAAATAAGATTTTCCCACTCTGAATCGAGAATGAACATGCAGATGCATATAATATATGGTGTTAGAAGGCCCAGATGGGTAGAAATTCAATGTACAATTATGGTCTTGTATAGATAAACTGGAACTAAAATTTTAGCAAGGCTGGGAAAAGTTTGTGCATCATTATGAACTGAAGATGGGAAATTTTCTAGTGTTCAAATATGTTTCAAAATCTTTTTTTCAAGTGAAGATATTCAATACAACATCTTGTGAGAAAAATCAAACAAAAAGTAAATTGTCCTTTCTTGGTAAGAGATAGTTTTGTCCAAAAATATAGAGCTTTGTTAAGATGATAAAACTATTTCTTACCAAGAAAGGACAATTTCCTTTATGTTTGATTTTTCTCACAAGTTGTTGTATCAAATATCTTCACTTAAAAAAAATATTTTCAAACATATTTGAACACTAGAAAATTCCCCATCTTCAGTTCATAATGATGCACAAACTTTTCTGAGCCTTGCTGAAATTCTAGTTCCAATTTATCTATACAAGACCATGATTGTACATTGAATTTCTACCCCTCGAAAAACCCTCAAAAAACCCTCCTTCTCAGCACTATTATAAGATTGCATTTTAGCTTCAACCTCTTTCTTTGCTTTGTTATGGAGTTCCTCATAATTTTTTACATCGTGTATTCTTCATTTATGTTCAATTACACACTTTCTTTGCATATCATACCGCAACTTCATTTGGTAGTCAACATCACTCTCCCTCTTTTGATTATACTTTATTATTCTCTACGAGGAAAGAGAATTACATTGTGGTTTTTGGCCTTTAGCATTTGGACCACACTTTTGTGGTCAAATGAAACCAAGGTTGTGCTTCTTCATCTTATGCATATTTAGTCCTTTCAAATCATAAAATAAGCATAGGATAAAGAAGCACAACCTTGATTTTATTCCACCACAAAAAGCGTGGTCCAAATGCTACAGGATAACCAAAATGTAAACCTCTTTCCTCAGAGAAAATAAGAAAGTACAATCAAAAGAGGGAGGGAGAGTGGTGTTGACTACCAATTGAAGTTGCGGCAACATGAACGAAGCTCACAAAAATATAATAATCTACCATCCACCCGTTCAGTTCTATGATGAGTACAAACCTGCACAACCAATTCCAAAATAAAACAAGAGCTGGAGTGTAGCATAGTTCCTACCAAGTGCAGGCAAGGTGGTTTTTCCAGATAGAGATGGTTTTACAGGATAAATGCATATGTTTTATTATGGTTACAACCCAATATCAACAAGCAAATTATAAGAATATAAACTAAATTTAGTCAAATTACCTAGCTTCAAATACAGCCAAACCACTCATATTCCTTCTTCTGGAAATGTTGATGAAGACAAAATAGTGAAGTTGACAACTGATGATGTCAAGTATGACTTGAAGAGATAAACACAATTTTTTTGTATTTCTCTCTTCCTGTCTTTGGGGCATCTGATGCTTCAAGTGAATTTAGGGTGCAATTTTTAGTCTTTTGATGGTCGATCTTGTATAGAATCAACTAATGCAAACAATCCACTAGGACATTATTAATACATGACCAAATCACTTCACAAAAATCTATAACTTTGGAATTCATAAAATAAGAGTTTGGAGGAAATGTTCCACTAATTTATAGACTATTCCTAAGGTTGGAATGAAAGTTATGTATTTTCAGAGAAGGTATAGGCACAAGTGACAAACATACAGATTTGACCAAGCACTATTGGGAGCTTGACCCAAAAACAAATGTACTTGTGATGATTTTATCACAATAGTACATCTATTGCTGGGTAAGCTCCCAATAGTACTTAGGAAAATCTGCATGTTCATCACCTCTACATATACCTTCTCTAATCAACTCTTATATACAGGTGAAGGTTGTATATTTTGTATAGGTTGTGTGTGCGTGTGCACATGTGTGTGTGTGTGTGTGTAACCATTTGAATAGTGAACGCAATGCTAAGGAGAAAAAGTATGATGTCAAAAAGTATAAATTTCATGCCTTGAAATTTTATAACATAGTTCCTTAGCAGCTGCCATATGAAGATCAAAAGGCTCCAAGATTCCAAATTGAGCTCAAGATTCACAACATAAGAGCAATGCAAAGTGGCAACTTTCCCATTTTACCATAGTTAGGGCCCTATTTTACCATGATTTATGAGCTTTATGTTTTTACCTGTGTGTGTGTGAAATTGTGCACCTGTTACCTGCGACACAACACTTCAATAGATCATTATATTAGTGGAAAACATGGTTAGATGAGCATATAAAGCACTAAAATTGACCTATTTCTTTCTAAATAAGAAGAGTATGATAAGCAACATAACATCCCTCATATTATGCTACTATCAGTGACATACGACTTAGCATGAAATATTTGAGTTAAAACAAACTATTTAATCATTAAGAAATGCATATTAACTCTAAAAATGAACATTATAACTATGCATAAACATGAAAAATAAATGTTACATGAATCTATATAAATCCTAACAGCATAACAATGCATTTCCAATCTAAGATGAAGGCTTATTTGTGCTCAAAAACTCCTATTTATAGAACAAATGAGGAGAGAGAGGGGGACAATGTTCATTAATGGAGTTGCAAAACTCATTAATGAGGTGTAAGAGAAATAAATGACAAAGGCATTGAAGAGGCATGGGCTTAAGAAATCTCCATTAATGAGGCATTAATGAGAGCCTTTAAGAAGCATGGGAAGGGTGCAAGAGGCAAGCTTGAGAAGGTGGACTTAGAGAGAGCCAAGCTTGAGAAAGTAGACTTTCTCAAATAGGTTGAGTTCCTAATCACACCTTAATGGAATGTGACATCATTAGGAGGTGGGTTAGAAGGGGATTCGGATTAAGATTAGATTTAGCATGGGGTGAATAGGTTGGGATGGGTTTGAACCTAGGGTCAGGGTGGTTGAGATAGGTTAGGTTGGGGTTTAGGGAATATTAACGAAATGAATTATTTTAAATATATTCATTCAAAAATAGGAATATTAATTATTTAAGATTTTTATTGCTTTAGATAATTAATTAGGATTATAGCCAATTAATTAGATTAATTTAGGCTAGAAGATAGGCTTTTTGCAAGTGATTTGATATAATAGGGATTTATTTAATTCCTCTTAAATTAATTACCTTAGCCAGGTTTGATTTGAAATAATTTGAATTAAATTGATTTGATTTGATTGGCTTAGGTGATTAAAAAAATTGAGTGATTAAATCACTTAGGAGATTAAATTTAATATGAATGAATTATGTCAGTCGATTGAAGAGTTGTCTGAACATAATTGGGGGTATGATCACACTTAGGGGAAATAGGGTATATAGCCAAAGAAGACCAAATCTAAGTGGTTACATTTTCCCCTCTTCGAATTGATGTGCGAGCAGCGCATTGATTCAAAGAAAAAATTTTGATTTTGACTTCAGAAAAATTGAGAATTTCGCTCATGATCGAATGAAATGCCTGATAAGATCAGTCTCGTATGTGATTGAACTAAACTAATAGTATTGAGTTTGAAATTTATTGTCATCCAAAGGTTAATAAAAGATCTTAAAAATACCAATTCTTAACTTGGTTGTCGTCCAAAGATTGATAATACTGATTATGAACTTGGTTGTCGTCCAAAAGTCAGTATGAAGCTGCCAGGAGCTTAGTAAGAATCTCTTTAAACATGAGGAAACACCAAATATCCATCTTATGAGAACCAAATCTTTCTATCCAACAGTTCTGACTTAGTCAAGGAAACTACTATGCCCCTAGTTGTTTGATAATGAAGTCATTTTTTATGGTGTTTCGAGTAAAAATTTGATTGATGATAGTGTGATCATGCCCCCTCGGGAACAAAATTGAAGGAAAGAAATAAAATGCCTCTGTTGAAAGAATGTATCACTTGCATGGAACGGTTAGGTCAAGAAAGAATAGAATAGAAGAAGTGAATAAAGAAGGTGTGTTTTGAGAAAACACACAAGTACCAAGTTAATTACGGTTTAAAATGTGAATTCGGTTTCATTCTCGATTGATCAAAGATTTCAGGAAGCATGGGTATGTAAATATCTTGGATTTCAGATGAAAAATAGAAATCATTTTTGAGAAAAAATTCCTCATGCTTTTACTTCTTTCACAAATGCATCATGCAATCCTTAAATGCAACTATATGCAGACTCTTAGGACTTGTCATTGATTGGCAGATATTGGACATTTTTATCATTATTGGGCACTTTTCAGAATGGATACCACCTGATAGTACAACAATCACTAATACCCACTGATATTATGAAAGTATGAATGCTATGTTTTATTGAAATGTCAAAAATAGACTTAGGCATCAAGGCATAGAAGTCAGGATAACAAAATAGTCACCTTCCTTTTACTATATCAGAATCTGTGTAAGGCAAGATATTGGACCCGTAATGACCTTAAAAATTCATATCCTTGGGTACATTATGATTCGTATACCTTAGTGAGAATGTGAGTTTAGAAAATAGAAAAGGAAATTGCTTCAACCTCACCGTAGTTTACATATAACCAAGATCAAGATATATGCGGCTATCCACTCATGTTGGCAGCTCTTACCATAAGCATCCAAGTTAGGTAAAATTTATAGGATCATTTGGAACAATCACTATATGCAGAAAATCAAGAAAATGTTATGCCCCCTGTCCTTGCGACTCTTTGTCTTTGCGCAAATGTCATGGAGTAACTCGGAAGACATAACAACCATCAATTGAGAATCAATCAAATAAAATTCTTAACTGATTAGATGTCTCTATTTAAAACATCATCGAGACACAAAAGAGTCATAATCAAACAAAGATCAAGCTTTGTTTAGGTAGTATTGAGAAATACTATTGATTCTTTCTTTTTTTCAAGCGCAGTAGAGATTCGTCAATCAAAAGTTGGAATTCAAGAAATATGTGTTCAATATTTGTGTATAACTTTCTTCCTGTTTGCAATCCACTGTAGGTCGTAGGAAAACTATTCATGTTAGTGAAACATTTGTGCCATCCTTGTTTCGTGAAAGGGATAGTTTAGTGCAAGCATCAAGATGCCCCCAGTGTAGAATGATTTGTTCCCTAAGATAGAAATGTAGACAAATCCCTAGCGAGGATAAGGTTTTCATAAGGAAACAAAGTCAACGTTTAGCACAAGTGTAATCATGAAGGCCTAGTATAAGCAATGCATTGATAGATAGAGCACAGAATACAAGTGACGCCTGATTGCTAGGTTTTCACCACTTGGCAAAAATTTCTCATTCTTTTTGCTACTAGGATGCCTGTTTTACCAGGTTGTCATCAAGGCACTTTTCTCTTTTTCAATTTTTTTTTGTTATTTTTGCTTTTTTGAATGTTTTTGTAGTATCAAGGTACCTGTTTGCCAAGTTTTCACCAAGGATACCTTTCTTTAGGACTTTTTCCACTATTTTTGGATTTCTTCAGGATAAATTTTTTGAATGTTTTTGGTATTTTGTGAGAACTATTTACCATCAGCCTCTGCTAGCGAAACATTAAGCGTAGAATCACTTCAAATGTAGAGTGTTGATAGGATTCGGAAGGACATCTCCCTCAGGTGTAGCCAGTTGATAAGCTCCAGTCCCAAAATTAGAAGTGATAACATAAGGTCCCAACCAGTTAGGTTCAAACTTTCATTTTTGTTCTCGGTTAGGTTGGTTCTTAGGATTCTCCTTTAGGACGAGATCCCCCACCTGAAATTGTCATGATTTAACCTTTTTATTGTACCCCTTGGACATGTGTTCTTGGTACACCTTCAGATGATCGAACGCATGTTGCCTGCGCTCATCAAGTAGGTCCAAAAAATTCACCCTATCTATGTGGTACTGCTCATCAGTTACAAGACCATGTAAAGATATCTGCAAAGATGGGATTTCAACCTCAATAGGTAGTACTACTTCAGCACCATAGACCAATGCAAATGGCGTGGCTCCTGTTGGTGTTCTGATGCTTGTTCTATAGGCCCATAGTGCCAGATTTAGTTGTAGATGCCAGTCTCTACCAAACTTACTTATAGTTTTGTGTAGGATTTTGAGAATATTCTTATTAGATGCTTCAGGATATCTGTTACCTTGAGGGTAATAGATTGAGGATCAATGTTGAGTGATTTAGAATTGTTCGCAAAGGTCATCAGTGTCTTGATTTTTAAATTGGCCCCCATTGTCTGTTACAATTGAAGAGGGTATCCCATATCTACAGATAATGTAGTTTAAAATGAACATATCCACCTGTTTGCCTATGGCTTTGATTAGAGGCATAGCTTCAACCCACTTCATAAAATACTCAGTGACTATAATGATGAACTTGTGTCCATTTGAAGAATTGGGATATATTTGTCCAACCAAGTCAAAGGCCCATTGTTGAAATGACCAATGTGTGATAAAAGGTATAAGTTCTCTAGCAGAAGCATGGATGAGATTTCCATGTGTCTGGCATTTATGACATGTCTTGAAAAAGTGAATAGAATATTTTTCCATGGTAGGCCAGTAATAGCCTACTCTGAGCAGTTTCTTTTCTAGTGAAAAGTCATTCGAATGTGATCCACATACACCTTCGTGGACTTATTTTAACGCACAATCTGACTCTTTGAATTCTAAACATCTAAGAAGTGTATCATCAAAACCTCATCGATATAAGTTATTATTTATGAGGACATAACGCAATTTTTTCCTAATCAAGGCTCTTTTTTCATTTCTTAATAGATTGTTGGGAATAGTTTGGTTAGTGAGGTAAGCAATGATATTAGCATACCGAGATTGGTCTGGGGTGTTCAAAGCATAGATTACTTGGTATTCATTGGTATCAAAGGTAGGGTAGGATAATTATTCCACCAAGAATTCATAGTGGAATTGATGTTCCTCTAGTTGTAACATGGACGCCAATGTAGCCATAGCATCTGCAGCTTTGTTCTCTGTTCTAGGTATTTGCTGGAATGTGATGAAGACAAAGTATTTCTTGAGGTCATCAACCAGTTGTTTGTAGGGTGTCAACTTCTCATCTTTCATCTGATAATCTCCATTGACTTGATTGATAATGAGCTGGGAGTCACCATAAATGTGTAACTCTACAATCTTCCATTCCATGGAAAGCTTAAGACCGTTTACCAATGCCTCATATTCAAAAAATTTGTTCATGCATGGAAACATCAACTTGTAAGACTTGGGTATTTTGTAGCCTTGAGGAGTTATGAACAGAACCCCTGCTCCAGAGCCTTGTTGTATGAAAGAACCATCAAAGTACATCTTCCATGGATACTCAATTAAATGCATAATTGTCTCATCATGGAATTCAGTCATTAAAGGTTCATCATCTTGGAGTGGTTAATCAGCTAGTTGATCTATGAGGACTTGTCCTTTAATAGCTCTCCTATCCATATACTCAATGTCAAATTTAATTAGAATGAGGACCCATTTTGCCAGACGTCATGTTAATGTTGTTTTGCTTAGGAGGTACTTTAAAGGATCAATCTTAGCAATGAGCCTTACTGTATGGGAGAGCATGTAGTGTCTCAATTTATTTGATGCAAAGACGACTGCTAAGAATGCTTTCTCAATAATGATGTAATTGAGCTCATAGGAGACTAATGTTCTACAGATGTAGTAGATCACCCTTTCTTTCTTAGTTTCATCCTCTTGTGCGAGAAATACTCCTAATGAGGTGGTTGTAGCTGAAATATATAAGAGTAATGGCTTTCCATGAATATGTGCCATAATAAAATAGGAGGAGTAACCAGGTACTCTTTTAATTCTCTAAAGTTGGCTTCACAGTGTTCATCCCATTTGAAAGTGACCCCTTTATGTAGCAATTTGGTAAAGGGTTGTGCCCTATCGGCAAGTTGTGACATGAATCTCTTGATTGATTGAAGTCTCCCTTATAATGTCCTCATTTGACTGATGTTGTGTGGATGAGTCATCTCTAGTATAGCTTTGACCTTTGAAGGATCTACCTCAATTCCCTTCACAAAAATAATAAACCCTAAGAGCTTTCCTAATTGGATCCCAAAGGAATACTTCTTTGGATTGAGCCTGAGTTGAAATTGCTCCATTCGATCCAATATCTTTCATAAATCATCAATATGAGTGCTCATTTCTTTGGATTTAGCTAAGGTGTCATCCATGTAATCCTACATGTTTTTATGCATCATATCATGGAATATAGTAGTCATTTCTCTTTGATATGTAGCACCGGAATTCTTTAACCCAAATGGCATGACGTTCCAGCAAAAGGTTCCCCATGCGCATGTAAACACAATTTTCTCTTGATCCTCAGGGGCAATTTTTATCTGATTATAGCCTGAGAAACCATCTATTAGTGAATACATTTGGTATTCTGTTGTGAGGTCTATGAACATATCAATATTAGGCAGTGGGAAGTCATCCTTAGGACATGCCTTGTTTAAGTCTTTGAAGTTTGTACAGATCCTGATATATTTATTAGATTTAGACAATGGGACCATGTTGGAGATCCATCCTACATAGGCAATAACTCTGATGAATCCAACTTTTAACAATTTCTCTAGCTCTGCTTTTACTAGCAATGCAACATGAGGATGCATCTTTCTAAGTTTTTTTTTTACGGGCTTGATCGTGGGAGCTATAGACAAGTGGTGCATTATCAATTCAAGATCCAATCCAGGCATATATGTATATGACCATGCAAATTTGATCTTCTTTTCTTTCAAGAACTCAGTGAATTGTGTATTTTCTTCTTCTGACAAAGATCAATTTGAGGAACTTCAGCTGTGCCCAAATTAACTAGCTGTGTCAGTTCTATCAGAACTGAAGATCTTTCTTGAAAGTGCTTGGGGAGGATATCAAGAATCTCATCCTTTGGTACCTCTAAGAGGTTTTCACCATTAGATACATCTTTTGTTTTTGATATTTTAGGATCTGACACTGCCACAACGTGGTTTTCACCGTTAGTTCCCTTGTTCTTTTTATTTTTCAATTTTTGACTGAGAAACTTGATATCCTCCTGTGACATGTTCACTATCCTTGCATTAGTGTAAGAATGGTAGGGTTCACAAGCATTTAGGTAGCAAGCCAAGGTGTGTTCATTGGGAAAGTCAAGGATAGGAGTAGGATCTGTATTAGTCCAATCAATTAGGTCTAGATTTATCAAAGACAAGGAGTCAGACTCTGGGAAGGATAGCATCGCATTAGCGTCAAGACCATTAACTAATATGACATGTCCTATTAAGTTAAGTTCTTCGATGTTTAGATCAATAAGATTTAGATTGTCATTAAAAGGGTCATTGTTACTTATGTGTGGACCAAACTCTAGTGACTCATCAGTAGAAATTTCATCATCATCTCTCTGTAAAAGGAGGCTTCTTGCTTATCTCCTCTAAAGTTCTTCTAGACTTATGAGAACACCAGTCTCTCCATCAATGATCGAGGGAAGGAACTCTTCCTCTGCTTCAGGAATATCACTATTGTTGGGAGTAAAGTTAGAATGTTTGCTGGGTGCTGATGAAGCTGCAAACATGTGAATCACATCTATTTCAATGTCCTCTGTGGTGAAAGATATCTCATCCCATTTATAATCATGAGATTCAGTTACTTAGTCATCAGATCAGTTCAAGAATTCTGCAATAGTTATCTGATGTACCTGTTTAGCCACCTGTGCATCACAGTATGGTAAATCAAGGACATGTGTGATTGTGACTAACTGCCCCCAATTAAGATGTGAATCCCATTGTTGGGGTGTACTCTCTATATTTGTTGCTATCAATGGTACCTCTGGATAATCTGTTGTTGCGCTTCCTACTTCTTGAATAGGAGCCTGTGGTAACAAAGGGATATGAAGGCCCTGTAGTACTTCAAAGCTTGGTACATAGCATTCTCCTTGATAGCTAGGATTCTCTTTGCCAACATGTAATAATCTTTCATAGGACCATGGTTCTAGTTCTATCTCTTATGTTTCATCACTCCCTTTGTCAGAGATCGGACTATCTTTTGAAGCAGGTTTGTCAGATTCAATATTAAAACCTAGTCTTGTTTTGTCTCTAGTATTCCTGAACTCCATATGTACAGGCTCAATAAGTCCTCTTCCTATGTCGCTTAGAGGTCCTTTTCCTTTGTATCACATTTTCTTGAGTAGGTTGTATGCTTTACCATATTGTTTCAGGGATATTTCTACATGTTTGACCTCAACTTTTTTTGGTTCTCCTTTGTAAAGACAGTCCAAGACTGCCTATTCTTCTGTGTTATCTAAAGAAGATGTGGATGCCTTAGCCATGCCAGTTTCTTTGTGAATTTCTGACTCCTTGGATGCAGTAGGTGTGAATGAGGAGGAAGGTCTCCCATAGGACCTTGGTGATATTTGTAATTCTGTCAGTGATGGATTCATGTCTAGCTTGCATTCTCCCATACCTGTTTCTTCAAGTTTTAAGGTTTTGCCAAAACTTTTCATCACCATGTCTTTGGTAGTCTCAGGAGAAATCTCATCCATAGCTTCTTTTTTATGTGGAATCATACTACCTGCCTTGATATTGTTGCAAGTATAATTAGCGCCCACTGGAATTGTCACTTCCACCCCATTATGTGGGAACTTGATACACTGGTGGTAAGTAGATGGCACAGCTTGCATCTCGTGGATCCAAGGTCTCCCCAATAGTATGTTGTAAGATAGGGGTAGATCCAAAACTTGATAGATGACATTCCTTTCAATTGGTTCGATCCTGATGGGTAGAACAATGAGACCTTTAGAGGATCTTTCTTCCTCATCATAAGCTTTGATAGTTATTTTTCTTCTAGATTCAATGGTCTGTTCTAAAAGACCCAGTTTCCTGATTAGATTAAGGGTACAGATATTCAATCATGTGCCTCCATCTATCAATGCACATCTAACATGGGATTTATGTATGAGGACTTCAATATGGAGGGGTTGATTATTTGGATGTGTCAATGATTTATCATCCTCTTCAGAAAAGGAGAGATAGTGTGGCACTGAGATGTGATTGACCATCGCTTGGAATTATTATATATCAAGGTCCTTTGGTACATTTACGACGTGTAGGGCTTGTTTCAGGATTTCCCTATGCACTATGGATATTTTAAGCAACTCAAAAATGGAAATTTTGGCAGAGGTTCATTGTAATTGGTCCACCAAGTCATACTTTGTTGCAGGAGTAGTAATCATGTGTTTTGCTGCTGGTTTAGGAATAGTAACAATAGGAACCTTGGATGTTGATGCTAGTTTTGAGGTAGAATTGGGTCCTTTTATCATGACTTGCGCTTAGCTCCGAGTCACTTCATTCAATTGGAAAGAAACACATTTGATGGTGACCACATTAATTGATTCAGTTTTAATGTCTAGCATATTGATCACATTATCATTATTGGAGTAAGTGTAGTTGACTTCATTACCTTTCCCTTTAGATGCTTCCCCTTTCTCATAGTTAGGGAATGGTTTGTTGAATGTGGTATGATCTTCTTTGGTAGTGTGTCCTTCCACTTTGATCTTACCTCCTTCAATGAGGTTTTGAATAACATGTTTAAGTTTAAGACAATTGTTAGTCTTGTGTCCTTTGTTCTTATGAAAGACATAGTAAGAGTTATCATCCCACCACCTTGGTTTGACCGTTGGTTCCCATGGTTTAGAATATGGAATTGTGAGAACCTTCTTGTCTAACAGTGTATTCAAAATAGTCTCGAGAGGCTCTCCCAAAGCAGTGAATGTTCTTTGAGATTTTGAAGTCCATTTCCGACCCTTTCTATTATCATTGTTTGCTTTGGGTATGGGGGTTGTTACCTTGGTATCTTTGCTTGCTTGCATGTTTTTAGTCAAATTGAATACCTTAGGTTTAGGACCAACATTGGATGCGTCTACTATGCCATCGTTGACAACATTTTTATTTTGCTTCCACCACTTAGGTTTGGAGTTGGAGTTGTTAGATTTTTTTTCACTTTGAAGAGTGATCTCTCCCTTTTTTACCATAACTTCTTCGATACGGAGGGCATTCTTAATCATCCAGTTGAAACTAGGGGAATCTTGCATTTGTAATGCGTAGTTCAATTCAGGTACCAAGTTATTAACAAAGATTTACATCTTTTCATATTCAGGAATAGCCCTTGAATACCGTACAAAGATTTTCCTCCACCTTTGTAGAAAGTGGGTAAAGGATTCGCCAGTATTTTGTTTAGTGTTGCACAGATCCATCATAGTCGCGTCATGTTGGATATTATAGGAGTAGCATTGGATAAATTTTTGTATTAACTCCTCAAAATTTTTGACCTTGGGTGTAAGTTTTGAGAACCATTCCATAGCGTTGCCTCCTAGACTTCCAAGAAAAAGTCGCATGAGATAAGTAGGTTCATGCGTGTATTCTATGCTAAGAGCACAAAATTCTCTAACATGGTCATGTGGATCGGTCTCTCCTGTATACTTGTCATATTTTGGCCTTGCCACGTTGGGAGGGAATGGAACCATAGTGATACTCTTGTCAAAAGGAAATGGACAAATGGAGTCCACAGAGTATTTCGTTTTGGGTTTAGCCTTCTCTTGCTTGAGACTCGCAAGATCTGTTTGCATTAAGGTAAGTTGTTTGAAGAGAATAGAAATAGGAGTTGGTACCTCCTTTTCCTTTATTTGTTCCATGTCATAATCCTTGGGTAAGTTTACACCAGTGGATGCTAGATGGAGAAAGTATTTATGTTTATCTTCGTCAATCATTTTTTCCATTGTCTTTTGGAATTTCTTGCTCTATTTAAGTTTATTGTACTCTTCTTCAGTGATGTCTTCCTCACTGCCTAATTCAAATATAGGATGGTCAAATGTGGGTTCTTCTTCATTGAAATCTTTTTTCTTTTGGTTTTTTCTAATGTAATATTCATCAAAAGCCTCACTCCATCTACGAGTGGACCTGTCCATTTCTAGAGAGTCTAGATCTAGTAGGGAATTGCGAGATGTTTCTCCTTGAAAGTGTAGTGATTTAGGAGGTACTTTCAATCCTTTAGATGTGTACTTGTTGCATCTTGTGTTAACCATGTGGTTGTACCTCAACTTTGTCAAAGTTTCCCGATAGTGTCAGGTAGTATCTCAAATCGTTCAAGTGAGTGTGTCTAGGTGGAAGTATCGTTCGTGTTTTGGTAGAAGTAAATAATTCCAGCATCAGAGGGTTAGAATGCCCTGATAGTGAGATGGGAATCAAATTGTTGTAAAAATTGGATAGCCCACATGTATTGAGATGGATTGCGAGAAACTGACAGGACATGCAAGGTAGATGTCTAAAAAAGTGTTTCGACACAGCAACAGGGAGACTAGAAAAGACAACAGGGACAGACTTAAGAGCTAAAAGGGTATCCAAATCAAGTGAGTTTTCCTGAGAAACTATTCTGCAAGTGCCCATTGTCCTAGATGCAAGCTCCTAGATGCATTCCTAGAAATGTAGTATGCGAGCTACTGATGACCCTAGATGTGAGCTTGAACCCTAGATGCGATGATGTGTTGACTAGATAGGAGCCAAGATACTAGATACGAGCCAGGATACCAAATACAAGCTAGGAAATCTGGGATGTGAGTTTCTGATGTCTTTGTGAGATTTGGTCAGTTTTGAAAAATTTGTCTTGGAAGTGCGTGAAGTTTGTCTGATTGCAGATTACATTCTGAGACCCGTTGGTGAGTGAAAAGAACACGTGTAGACCAAGGATTGAAGTTTGTTTCTTTTTTGAAGGTGTTATCTTTTTAATGATTTTTAGTTACATCAAGCATTGTTGCATTATTAAGGGAACAAACACATCCTTATGCCCTATCTTCTAGGTGGAGGATGAAAATCCTTGCTCATTGACTTAGGTACACACTCAAATGCTAATAAGAATACAACCATCACCAAGCATGCAATGGCTCCAGTCATGATGTTGTATTAGCTGACTCCAAATGCAAGTGAGGGCACGATATGACAAATGTCTTGGGGCAATTACTTTTTTCCTTGCACAAGAATTATCTACCCTTTCGGGGATGAATTAGGTAGTTTGTTTATGAAGTTCATTGTTTATGATGGGGCAATCTATTCGAAACCATCCCCCATAGAATTGCACAAGGAAAAATTTAGGCGTATAGCCCTTGAGTACTCAAATATGTGTAGTCTCGCAAGCAAGATTCAAGCAGCTCCTCTCTACACATACCCAAGCATGTTCAAGGAATAATGTCAAAATTCCAAGAACAAAACCGATTCCGTCTTCCAAGGCTTTAACCTACGAGGAAGCAATTATTTATAGTGAGTTGGAAGGGTTGGCGTAAAACCTGTCCTCACTTGGGTCGTTCCTGGGAGATTTTTTTCCTCAATTGGCCGTCTACTATTAAATAAGTATACAAAGGATTGGCGAGCGTAGGACGTCTAGACTTCTGATTCTTTCGAAGAAGAAGAGCATACTGTCCTAATCCATGTTGTTTTCTCCCAAAACAAAGTTAATCAAACAGTTCATTCCCTCAAGCAATGTTGTGCTCGATTTAAGATGTTCCTACTTTAGGGAAAATAGAATGCTTGAAAGTAAATTTGTTCAATTTCCCCAAATTTAGATGAGTAGATTATTCAATTTCTGATTCCAATTTAAACAATGAGTTTGTTCAATTAGCCCACAATGTTAAATGCTTTGATTGGTTCAATTACTGATTTCCAAAAAATGAATTTTAAATGATGAGATTGTTTGTTCATTCGCCCCCAAATCCCTCCATAAGTGTTAAACCAACGTCTGATTTTTTTATTTTCCTCAAGACGAAAAGAGCATAATAATCTAGTTGACTTGACACGTATTGAGAAAATGGTATTAAGTTTGAAAGGTTTGAAAAAGGGGTTAGTATTGAAATCAGTTGAAGATCCCTGCAACCACACACATTAGTATTGTCTTCTTATCTCCTTCTCAGAAACCTACAAGCACTTAGTTAGGCTATCAAAATGTCAAAATGACCATTGGTTAGGATGTTGGGGTTAGGCAATGAAATCCACAAAAAAATTTACCAGATGTGATCCATGAAATATAGTAAATGATACAGAAAACTAGATATGACCTTGTATTACCAAATGCGATCTTCTAGTTACCAGATATGATCCAGAACTGAAAATGACCTAGGAAATCCTGGATGCGAGCCTCAATTTTTGCGGTGCGAGGGCATATCCCGGATGCGATCTTTTGCTACCAGAAATGACTCTGGACCTAAAAACTTGGAGGATAGATTAGTGAAAATTGAGTTAAAATGAGGCCAAATCCAGAATCGAGCCCCACAGTGGGCACCAAAAATGTGTGTGTGAAATTGTGCACCTGTTACCTGCAACACAACACTTCAATAGATCATTATATTAGTGGAAAACATGGTTAGATGAGCATATAAAGCACTAAAATTGACCTATTGATTTCTAAATAAGAAGACTATGATAAGCAACATAACAGCCCTCAGATTATGCCACTATCAGTGACATACGACTTAGCATGAAATATTTGAGTTAAAACAAACTATTTAATCATTAAGAAATGCATATTAACTCTAAAAATGAACATTATAACTATGCATAAACATGAAAACTAAATGTTACATGAATCTATATAAATCCTAACAGCATAACAATGCATTTCCAATCTAAGATGGAGGCTTATTTGTGCTCAAAAACTCCTTCTATTTATAGAAGAAATGAGGAGAGAGAGGGGGACAATGTTCATTAATGGAGTTGAAAAACTCATTAATGAGGTGTAAGAGAAATAAATGACAAAGGCATTGAAGAGGCATGGGCTTAAGAAATCTCCATTAATGAGGCATTAATGAGAGCCTTTAAGAAGCATGGGAAGGGTGTAAGAGGCAAGCTTGAGTAGGTGGACTTAGAGAGAGTCAAGCTTGAGAAAGTAGACTTTCTCAAATGGGTTGAGTTCGTAATCACACCTTAATGGAATGTGACATCATTAGGAGGTGGGTTAGAAGGGGATTAGTGTTAGAGTAATAGACCTTTTGGGTTATTAATTAAATTATTTTGATCTAATTACTAACTCACCTATTCACTCTAGTTTCTTAAGCCAACCTTAGGGTTTCCCTTTTAGGGTTTTGTGATTCCTTTTTAAGGAATCACCTCTTTGTATTTTACAACGGAGATATTGTTCATAATAGATTTTTTTTTTAATATGAACATGATGCCTCTTATCTTTTGGCCTCCATAGTTTTCTTTTGTTTCTATTCTTTTGCTTCTTCCATGTGACAGGGTTATGCATGCAGGTGTTCTTGGTAGATTAGTTTTTCACCTAATCTAACATGGTATCAGAGCCATCTTGCAGCTCTATGTTTGTGTTTTGTTGACGTGTTTCAGAAGCAGGAGTTTTTCAATTTTTTTAGAGTTTTTTATATGGATTTAGAGGTGGGCTTTGTTTATGGTCACTTTGGGCTCAAATAGACATCACCATTGAGCTCAGAGCACACAAAAATCCCAAAATCCATATAAAACTTGTCTATTTTGGACAACGTGGCTCTGAGGCAAAAAAAATTGGTTTCCAGGGTCGTATGGGCATGGAAACCGAGAAAAAAAAATTTAAAAAATTATTTTTTTTGGTTTTTTTATTTAAAAAAAATTGCGGCCAGCGCTAATGGGAAGGCGCCACCGCCGCTCCACCACCACTCCATCGTGGCCTGCACTGCCGCCCAGCCCCCGCCGGCCCCGCACCGTTGACCCACCGCCACCTGGCCCCCGCTGATAGCTCCGCCGGCCCGGCACCGCCGCCTGGCTCAACCGCCCTACGCGCCGCCCAGCGGGCTCCTCTCTCCCCCAGCAACAGTCACATTGGTGACCAAGGGCTCCGCCCTTCAGTCCCCTGCGTGCCATACACCTAGGGGATAGGATTTTTTAAGCCCCAGGGGCTTTAAAAAAAATTTTGGAGCCCCTTTTTGCCTCTGTTGGTGTTTTTTCTCTATCTAGAGCAAACAGAGGCCTTTTTCTAACCTCTTTATGTCGTCAAAAATCTCTTTCCAAGCTTTTTTTGATGGTGGAGGTTGGGGTTTTGGGTTCTACTATTTTGACAGTATTTTTTTCTATTAAAGTCTAAATTTTTTTTTGCCTTTCGGGAGCTATATCTTGCTTATCGGAACTCATTTTTTGGCAAACCAGATATCATCGGAAAGCTGGTTTAGTGAGTTTTTCAGTGGCGGGGGTCTTTTCTTCAGATTCTTCTCTAGGTTCTTTCTCCTCTGATTTTTACACTTTTTCACTATGGCAGATTACTTGGGTTCTACAGGTCCTGGGATCTCTTCTTCTATTCTTCTGGCTCACTCTTCTTTCTAACTTTCTAAGCATTGTATACTTCTCTTCTGTAGCATTCTTTTTTCTGTAAATGCACTAAGATAAAGTGTCAGTTGTTGCATATCTGGAATCTTGTACACCTTGTGTTTGTTTGTACTTGCACTCAGTTATAAAGTGCCATGGGGGGGTTATGATGTTTTTCTTTATGTGCTCATCCACCTTTGTCAAGTGAGTGTACCTTCCACAACATTTTCCCCATGTTGTGTGTCTAGAAGATCATTTCTTCTACTTTGACACCGTCATTTATCTTGTGCTTGTACCTTCTTCTGCACTGGGTGTTCCTGATTCTTCTTCTTGTAGTTATTTCTGGCATTACATGTCAGTGTTCCTGTCACACCTCTCCCTGTTTAGCATTATGGGGGGTTCACCTGTTGGTTCTATTGCCTCCTTGGTTCAGTTGAGTGATCTAAATATTCAATTTTTGTTCCTATGTACTAGGCGAATGCAGTGGCTAGGCACCTATGCATTTCAGTGAGATGGATCATCTACTATATAGACACTCATTCATTCCTACTTTTGGAGGTCATCTCTTTAATTGATCATCTCTTCAGACTTTGTCTTTTCTACCTGGTCATGCACTATATCAGTGGGGGTTCCAGTAGTTACTTTTGACAGTGTTTGCAGCTTCATGCTTCGGAGATACTATACATGCTCTTTCTTGTTCCTTTCTTTGGGACATTTCCTAGATTGGAGGTTTTGTTTCCTTCATCTAGTTTATCTCTTTTTGGGGTAGCATTTTTCCCACTGTGTTTTCTCTATTTCCCCACTTTACAGAGATTTTTTGTACTTGGGTACCTGATGTTATGTATGTGGAGCCTAATCAGACTCAGTTTCTTTCGGCATAGTTTCCCCCGAGACATATCTATTTGGGCCACATGCTCAGGGTCAAGGGGCAGAGCCCCTTGCGGGGTCCTGGGGCAGCGCCCCAGGCGGGGTCAAGGGGCCAACAATTATTTAATAATATTGTAAAGGGTTGACCATTAATTTTCTATTAGTTAGAGTATTTTTTGCCCTAATTAGGTTAGGTCAAATATGCTTGTGAAAAGGGCTTAGAGTTTTTCAAGATTTCATTGTATGAGGGATTTTTCATAGCTTCCTGTGACGGTATTGAGTTGCAGGTTTCAGATTGTAATCACTGGATAATAATAAAGATATTGGACTCGTTGTTGGTGGATGTAGCCCAAGGATTGGGTGAACCATGTTAAATCTCTATGTCTTTGTGTTCTCTTTCGTGTTTATATTTGCATTTTTCTGCTTATTATTCTAACAAGTGGTTTTAGAGCGAGGTTTTTTTGTTCGTTCTTTCATCTATTCTCTAAAGCAGGTCTCACAAGTTAGTGGGAGAGTCTCTCGGTTAAGTGGGAGAAATGGCAGATGAGGGTAGGCCGAAGGTTGATAAATTTAATGGGCAGAACTTCCAGTTATGGAAGATGCAAATGGAGGACTATCTCTATCAGAAGGATCTATGGTTACCATTAGAGGGAATAACCAAGAAAGAGGCAGCAATGTCTAAGGAAGATTGGGATATTTTGGATAGGAAGCCACTGGGGAGTATTCGTTTATGCCTAGCACAATCGGTGGCAGTCAATATTACTGGAGCAACGACAGCTAAAGATCTGATGGAAACCCTAGCGAAGTTGTATGAAAAGCCTTCGGCTTCAAACAAGGTATTTCTCATGAAGCGTTTATTTAACATGAAAATGGTAAAAGGTGGATCAGTCACTGATCATTTAAATGAGTTTAATACAGTTACAAGTCAGTTAACTTCAGTTAAAATTACCTTTGATGAAGAGGTTAGGTCTCTCTTGATTTTGTGCTCTTTGCCAGAAAGCTAGAATGGCTTGGTAATGGTTGTTAGTAACTCTATTTCTGGTTCTAATACCCTAAAGTTTGATGATGTTGTTGGTGTTATATTGAGTGAGGAAATTCATAGGAAAAGCTCAGGGGCATCCACATCGAGTAGTGTATTGAACGCAGAAAGCAGAGGCAGAACAAGAGACAGAGGAAACAACTTTGGAAATCATGGAAAATCACAAGGGAAGTCAAAGGGAAAGAGGTCTTAGTCAAGAGGACCTAGCGGCTGTTGGTACTATGGAAAACCAGGACATAAGAAGAAATATTGTTGGTCTCGGAAGAAAGATCAAGGAGATAGACACGATGGAAACAAGGAGGCAAATGTGGTAAGTAAAAAATATGAAGAGGATGCTTTGCTCTTGTCTTTAGAAAATGTTGATGATTCATGGGTGTTAGATTCAGGGGCTTCATTTCATGCTACACCCCATAGAGGTTATTTTGTTGATTATGTCCAAGGGGATTTTGGG
>MU228212.1:3161500-3183753 GCA_018584345.1 Thuja plicata
TGTTAATATGGATTTCTGTGAAAGTTGTGTGTATGGAAAACAAAAGAGAGTTAGTTTTGTAAAGAGTGGGAAGGAAAAGAAAGATGAAAAATTAGAGCTTGTGCATATAGATGTATGGGGTCCAACTTAGGTATCTTCCCTTGGTGTCTCTCAGTATTATGTTACATTCATTGATGATGCAACTAGGAAAGTACTGATATATTTCATTAGACAGAAATCTGATGTATTTGAAACTTTTAAGAAATGGAAAAGCTTGGTTGAAAATGAGACTGGAAAAACATTAAAATGTCTTAGATCTGATAATGGTGGTGAGTATTGCAAAAAAGAATTTGAAGATTATTGTGCATCTACTGGTATTCGTAGATAGAAAATAGTTTCAAGGACTCCATAGGAAAATAGAGTGGCTGAACGCATGAACAGGACAATAATGGAACATGCTAGGAGCATGAGGTTGCATGATGGGCTCCCCCTAAACATTTGGGTAGAGGCTATAAATAATGTTGTATATTTGATAAATAGAGGTCCCTCTACTCCCTTGGGTTGTGGTATCCCAGAGGAAGCATGGACAGGTAAGAAGGTGAGTTATTCTCTTCTCAAAACCTTCGGTTGTGAAGCCTTTGCACATATAGATTTTGAAAATAGAACCAAGCTGGAAGCTAAATCTAAGAAATGTATATTTGTTGGATATGGCATTGATGAATTTGGTTATAGGCTTTGGGATTTTGAAAATCATAAAATTGTAAGAAGCAGGGATGTCATATTCAATGAGAAAGTGTTGTACAAAGATCTGTTGTTGCAGCATGAGAAGAAAGAAAATGATTATGTAGTGCTGGATGATATTCAAAATGATAATGTTCCAGAAATTCCTTATGCTCCACAACTACAGCAACAAAAAATACCACACACCCTAGTAAATGCTAGACGGTCAACAAGGCTAAGTAGACCTCCAGAAAGATTTTCACCTTCTTTGTATTCTATCTTATTAACTGATGTTGGTGAACCTAAATTTTATAATGAAGCTATGTAGGTGGATACAAAATTTTAGTGGGAGTCTGCAATGACAGATGAAATGGACTCCTTGCTGAAAAATCAGAATTGGGATTTATGTAAGTTACCTACAAGTAAACGGGATTTGTAGAATAAATGGGTTTACAGGTTGAAAGAAGAAGATGGAGGTAAGAAAATATTTAAAGCCAGATTAGTTGTAAAAGGATTTGCATAGAAACATGGTATTGATTTTGATGAAATTTTTTCTCCAGTTGTTAAAATGACTTCTATTCATACTATTTTATGTATTGTGGCTACTAAAGATTTGCATTTAGAGTAGCTTGATGTTAAAACAACCTTTCTTCATGGTGATTTGAATGAAGAAATATATATGGTACAGTCATAGGGATTTGAGGTCAAGGGTAAGGAGAGTTTAGTGTGAAAATTGCAGAAAAGTTTATATGGCTTGAAGCAAGCACCTTGGAAATGGTATATTAAATTTGATACTATTATGAATGAGAATGGATACACTCGATGTAATTCTAACCATTGTGTTTATTTCAAGAGGTTGAATAATCACAGCTACATTATTTTATGTTTATATGTTGATGATATGCTTGTAGCTGGATCTAACATGGATCATATTAAGGGGTTGAAACAACAGTTAGCAAAATCTTTTGCTATGAAGGATTTGGGGATAGAAAAACAAATCCTTGGCATGAAAAATTGTAGAGATAGGAAGAATAGAAAATTAACTCTATCTTAGGTTGATTATGTTGAAAAGGTGTTGTAGAGATTCTACGTGAAGGATGCCAAAGCTGTCGCTACACCTTTGCCTGGTCATTTGAAATTGACCAAAGAAATGTGTCCAAAGAAACCAGAAGAAGAGGCAAAAATGTCCAAAATACCTTATGCTTCAGCTGTAGGGAGCTTAATGTATGCTATAATATGTACTAGGCCAGATATTGCACATGCAGTGGGAGTTGTTAGCTGGTATATGGGTCACCCTGGGATTGAGCATTGCAATGCAGTCAAATGGATTCTCAGATATTTGAGAGGTACATCCAATAAGTGTTTACACTTTGGGGGATCTTCTACTACTGTTCATGGCTATGTTGACTCAGATTTGGTAGGAGATATAGATACCAGATGAAGTACTACAGGTTATGTATTTACTGTTGGTGGGAGATCAGTGAGTTGGATTTCTCGGTTACAAAAGGTGAATGCGTTATCCACTACAGAGGAAGAGTATGTTGCTGCTACAGAGGCAGCCAAGGAGATGATATGGCTTCAATTCTTCATGGAAGAATTGGGACATCCACAGGAAGATAATTATTTGTATTCAGATAGTCAGAGTGCCATTCATCTTGCAAAGAATTCTGCTTTGCACTCAAAAACAAAGCACATATAATTATGATATCATTTCATCTGGTCAGTTTTGGATGATGGACAGTTAAAGTTGGAGAAGATACATACAGATGATAATCCAGCAGATATGTTTACAAAGGCAGTGACAAGGGAGAAGTTGAATTCCTCTTCAGCATCATTTGGTCTTTTAGACTGAACAGAATAAAAGAACAGCAGAGTCCAGGGTGGTTTATTTATTCCAGTGGGAGCTACAAGTTTGGTCGATCAGTCTCCAAGTGGGAGGATATTGTTGTGGAGTCTAATCAGTCTCCAAGTGGGAGATTGTTATGTATGTGGAGCCTAATCAGACTCAGTTTCTTTTGGCACAGTTTCCCCCCCAGACATATCTATTTGGGCTACATGCTTGGGGTCAAGGGTCAAAGCCCCAGGCGGGGTCAAGGGGCCAACAATGATTTAATAATATTGTAAAGGGTCGACCATTGATTTTCTATTAGTCAAAGTATTTTTTACCCTAATTAGGTTAGGTCAAATATGCTTGTGAAAAGGGCTTAGGGTTTTTTGAGATTTCATTGTATGAGGGATTTTTCATAGCTTCCTGTGACGGTATTGAGTTGCAGGTTTTAGATTGTAATCAAAAGATAATAATAAATATATTGGACTCACTGTTGGTGGATGTAGCCCATGGATTGGGTGAACCATGTTAAATCTCTGTGTCTTTGTGTTCTCTTCTTTGTTTATATTTGCATTTTTCTGTTTATTATTCTAACACCTGATCAGGCCTTTATTGTCAGGACCTATCTTTCTTGCTTTCTGCAGTAGTCTCCTAGGTTTTGGCTTCTCCCTAAGCTTATCTTAAGGGGGGTGTTAGAGTAATAGACCTTTTGGGTTATTAATTAAATCATTTTGATCTAATTACTAACTCACATATTCACTCTAGTTGCTTAAGCCAACCTTAGGGTTTTGTGATTCCTTTTTAAGGAATCACCTCTTTGTATTTTACAATGGAGATATTTTTCATAATATATTATTCTTTTGAATGTGAAAATGATGCCTATTATCTTTTGGCCTCCATAGTTTTCTTCTGTTTCTATTCTTTTGCTTCTTCCATAAGACAGGGTTATGCATGCAGGTGTTCATGGTAGATTAGTTTTTCACCTAATCTAACAATTAGGAATAAGATTAGATTTAGCATGGGGTGAATAGGTTGGGATGGGTTTGAACCTAGGGTCAAAGTGGTTGAGATAGGTTAGGTTGGGGTTTAGGGGAATATTAATGAAATGAATTATTTTAAATATATTCATTCAAAAATAGGAATATTAATTATTTAAGCTTTTTATTGCTTTAGATAATTAATTAGAATTATAGCCAATTAATTAGATTAATTTAGTCTAGAAGATAGGCTTTTTGCAAGTGATTTGATATAATAGGGATTTATTTAATTCCTCTTAAATTAATTACCTTAGCCAGGTTTGATTTAAAATAATTTGAATTAAATTGATTTGATTTGATTGGCTTAGGTGATTAATAAGATTGAGTGATTAAATCACTTAGGAGATTAAATTTGATTTGAATGAATTATGTCAGCCGATTGAAGAGTTGTCTGAACATAATTGGGGGTATGATCACACTTAGGGAAAATAGGGTATACAGTCAGAGCAGACCAAATCCAGGTGGTTACATTACCATGCTTTATGATCTTTATGTTTTTACCATGCTTTATGAGCTTTATGGATTCCAATAAATTGATTTGGACTCTTAAAGACCCTACAAATCCCTCTACTACCACATAAAATGGATCAACCTTTTTTTGTAGATTCTATAAGGTGATTTCTTCCAATTTGTTGTCAATTGAAGTCTTCTACATAGGGAAATTTATGGATGTATAATCATTCCTCAACCTCCAAAATGACCAAAACCAACTTGCAACCAATTTGCAAAAAAAATTCATTACAAATGAAAATGTTGTCATGACAACATGACAAATTTTAAGAAACTTTTACATCTTTTCATCAAATGACCCAAAAACATCAAGAATGGTCATATATGGTCACTAATAGACAAGTTTTAGAAGAAAGTATAAAAACACACCAATTTAATCCCAAAACATCATATAAATGGAATGAATCTATACATCTCGGCCACCAGTTATTTCATCCACTCTAGAGAATATAGTTTTACAGCTTGTTTTTTCTCGCTTAAAGAACCTCAAGGATAGAAAGGGAAGGTTGAGAAAGAAGTTACACATTATCCATCCAGGATGATGTAAGTAGGGGCAAGCACAGGTCCATTGTGAAACATCATCTTCATAGTTAATATCTTCAAGACATGTAATATCCGCTATAACTCAGAATGATTACAGCATTTTGTATTTCAAAATGCAAATTGCAGAAATCTTCTTGAGGATAACTTAGAGACAAGATTCTCTCTTAAAATTGCTAAAAACTAGGAGAGATGCACCTTTACATATAACCATTCAAACAAATATTCAAATATGATCCAAAGATCTTCATTTTGTTAGATTATTTATGAAAATCCATTAAACATGAAAGGGTTATCACTTAAACTCTCGTGGATGAAGTCAACAATTAGCATAAATCTTTTGATCGTGTTTCACAATTATTTTTCCTTCCATTTTAAATTCTATAACTTTTATGAGTTTTAATGTGAGGCTAGATAGTGGATTCTAAAATTTTTGAATCAACTTTTATTCTTTCTGCTGCAACTAGATGAATTTGGTATGCGTCAATCAGGTCTTTGTATTCCAAACCTATCAAATTTTTCATTGTAGTTAATTTCAACAATTATCATAGGTTTCATAGTGTTTGGATCATCCTTAGGCTTTCTTGCATCTATGTTCTGATTATGTTCAACTTTCACTTGTGTTTTTGTCTAATTTTCCTTTTATGGTGTATGTGTGAGCATACCTGAAAATATTTCATTACTCGTACATTTGATAAACTGTGAATTTGGCCTAGTTGTCTCAATCAAATTTATGGAGGACATTATTCATGATTTAGTTCAAATAACACCTCAGTAATTATGTGGCTTTTGGTCCTAAAAAACATGAGGGATCAATAGGTGAGGAAATACAGGCCCTATTGGAAAAAAGCTTCACACCATGTAAGCTCTGTTATCAAGTTAGCTGTAACAGTGACTCAAAGTTTTGACATAATTTATAACTTACAAAATATTCTCACGGACATCTGAGAGTAAGAACTTTCTCTCTAGGTTTCTAAATTTCTAAAATCTAGGGGAGGCATGTCCTTACAAAAATTCACTTAGACAAATATTCAAACATGACTTAGAGATCCTTTTGATTTCCTTTAGTTTATTCATGAACACTTAATGGACATGAATGGTATCCATCAAGAAACATCCCCAAATGCAATGTTTGATATTGCATCTCCTGCGATGTGCAGGTTTCAACTTTTTGAAAACACTTCCCTTTATGTATTTAGAAGTTGAGCATCTTTTGGACATGACAAACAATCTATAGTTGATTTCAGTGTGAATAGATGATTTGTAAAATCCAAGTAGAATCATATACAGGAGCGATATTCTTGCAAGAATTATCTGGTAGCACTAGGCAATACAATCTTAAACTAATTTTTTCTTTTTCCTTTTTCCTTTACTTTTTCTTATAGACTTTTATTGGTTTTGTCATTTGAAACCCTGCTATTCCTTTACGAAATTCTTGGTGTGATGCCATAGTCTAACTATTAATAATGGTTTTGTTATAATAACTGAGAGGGAGGTGAATCAGTGGCCTCAAAAATATTTCAATAAATTAACCCAAAAACTTAGTACCACAATTATAAGCCTCTAGTTATCTTTAGTCCTACAATATGTATACCTTTAAATTATCTTATCAATTAACTACTGCTCGGAGTTCACTGTTTAAACCTTATCCTTTAATCTTTACCGATTAACAATCTATCATTTACCAAAATACTGTAAATAACTTAGTGTCTACCGATCAATCATGTTTTAGTAATGTGTAAAGAAAAACATCAAAGCAATAACTCATAAACACATTTGACACATGGATTTTTAATTTGGAAACCTTGTTAAGTGAAAAACCACTCGGGACTGGTAACCCAAAATTTTCACTCTTCTGAAATGAGCTCGGTGAAGAGTCAACCCTGTTGAAGGATACAAACACATTGTTAAGTGTGACCTTGTTAGAGGATTTATCACTAACAGTTAATCACTTGATATCTGGCATTTCACTATACTATCTTCATGAATTAACCTTTTGATACTCCTTGGGATGTATCTCAATATATAAAGGATTGTTAAGTCGTGCTCGGTTAAGAGACTTTCTGATCCAATGGTTAAACTGAAATAGTATATGATCTGTTCATATAAATAACTTAGACTTGCAGATGTTCATATCTATTGTAAGCTCATAATATCTTTTTTATCAATGTTTCCTTTCAATACCTTTGCTCCACTTCTTTCTTCTCGGTAATGTTGTGCTTCTCTGTTGTTTGGTGTTCGTGGAAATCTTTAGCTCTATTCTTTAGCTTGATTGATCAGGATTGTATGAAGTCTTTCTTCACCAGTATTCTCTTCAGCATCTTCTCCTCTATTCACCCCCTAATTAATAATGAATTATCTTGTCTATTTATAGACATAATTTCATCGTTTCTAAGTCCTTGACTTTCTTGTTCTTGGCATGATCCGCAATTCTCACATTTCTTGCTTTAAAGATTTACTTCATTTTTATCCCATAGATTTCTCCTTGACAACTGGAATAAAATAGATTTAAAACTCTCTCTTATCTCTATATTTTAACTTGTCAATGAAAACAATGTGATCAACCAGTTAAATCTATATTTAACTCTTGCTAGCTAAGTCTTTTGTCATTTCTAAACTTTAGTTATTTTTGGTGTTTAACTCCTTGTTAGCTTCGGTCTTGACTTTAGTTTTCCTTGGGCATCTCTGTCCGTCGAGGTTGTCTGTATGTCAGGTAACACTATGGTTCTGCTCATCGTTAATGCTTGTTCAGATTCCTTGCTCGGGTATCACTATAAATTTCCTATCGGGGCTCTCTATTCATCAGGGTGCACTGTCCGTCGGTGTTTGTTGTCACTTAGTGCATACTTAACTTGTATGCATTACTGATAGCATAACCTTTATCTCACTGGTTCTTTGAAGTCTTTGACACTATGTATATAACCAATCAGATAATATCAAGTTGACATCAATGACGATAAAATACATTAACTAATTTAATGTCTTGCATTAACATTTTTCAGCTTGGTGATCATCAACTTAACATCTTCAAACATTCAATCAGTTATAGTTCATCAATCTCTCCCTTTGGCATTGATGGCAACACACTACATTACTACTAATACAATATGAAATATATTAGTTGTAGTTCATCGATCTACCAAACTTATTTTTTTATAACCAATACAAATGTCTCGCTCTTGGTAAGCTCTTCTAGCTTAGATTTTTTTTCTTGTAGAGTACTTTCTTCAATCTTATTCCCTTCACTAGATAGATGTAGCAACGTCTGATTCTGTCTCTCCATGTGTTGTAGAATCTCTTCTTTTGATGTTGTCTCTCCCTTTGACTATTCTTCTCCTTGATCATCTCTTTTGTCTTTTGACAGTAATAGATATACTCTCTCTTAAGTTATCTCTCCCTTAGGATACTTCTCTTCCTTAGGATAAATTCTTCTCCCTTAGTATACTTCTCTCCCTTTGGATAATTATGATGGATATTTCATATGTATATATAATCTCTCAAGTCATCTCTTCCTTTGGATACTTCTTTCCCTTTGACAACAATGCCAAATTATATCCTTTCTCCTTTTTATAATATACTCCTTGAATTTCCCTACCCATCAGCAATACAATTAGTTTGGTGATCGGTGCAGCTATGTACCTTTCTTTGTACTGATGTATGTTTTGCATTCCATCTCTTTTCTTGCATCAACATGAAAGATCTTATGATTGTGTGTAGGTTGATGCATCCTCCTAGTCAGTTTATTGACCAATAGACAAGGGTCAAACCCCTAGTCTCTTTCTCAGGTACTCAAATGTGTCTTTAGGCAATGGCTTTGTGAATATGTCAGCTAATTGTTCCTTGGGTTGAACATATTTTGTATCACCTCTTTCTCTTGCACGTGTTCTCTTAAGTAATGATACTTGATTGCAATATGCTTAGTATTACCATGCATGACTGGATTCTTAGAAATGTTTATTGCACTGGTATTATCACAATAGATAATCATTGGTTCAATAATTTTCATATTCATACCTTCTATTAATTGTTTGATTCATGAAATGTTGGAGCAATTTGCAGAAGCAGCCACATATTCTGCTTCTGCGGTGGATTGTGAGATGCATCATTGTTTCTTACTTATCCATGTGACAAGTCTGTCGCCCATGAAGAATTTTCCTCCAGTTGTGCTCTTTCTGTCATCTAAGTTTCCAACCCAATCAGCATTTGTATAGACTTGAATCTCAAATTTGTCTTCTGTTTTATACCATAAGCCATAGTCTTTGATATTCTTTAGATATCTCAGAATTCTCTTAACAGAAGTCATGTGTGATTGTTTGGATTGGTAAAGAATCTTGCAACTATTCCAACTACATGTGCTATATCTGGTCTAGTATGAACAACATACATTAGTTTTCCAATCATTGATCTATATAGGGTCTGATTTACCTCATTTGACTTATCTTCTTTTGTCACCTTGCATTTGGTGGCCATAGGTGTTCCAACTGGTTTGGAATCTTCCATCTTGAATATCTTCAACACTTCCTTGATGTATTTGGATTGTGTGATATATATGTCTACATCTTGTTGAAAAATCTGTAGACCAAGAAAGAATTTGATCTCCCCAAACATTGACATCTCAAAATCTTTGCTCATTTCATTGGAAAATAATTTGCATAACATATCATTACCCCCAAATATGATATCATCAACAATATTTCAGCAATCAAAATGTTATCATCAGTATCTTCTTTTAAATATAGATTGTTATTTCCACTTGTTCTTGCAAATCCAATACTTATGAGATAGGAGTGAAGTCTTTCATACTAGGCTCTAGGTGCTTGTTTTAATCCATACAAATCTTTGTGTAGTCTACAAACCATGTTTCTCTTGGTAGGATCAACAAACCCTTTTGGTTGTTCAATGTATATCTTCTTCTAGTATTCCATTTAAGAATGTAGATTTGACATCTATTTGGTATACCTTGAATCCTTTGAATGTAGCATAAGAAAGAATAATTTTTCTCCTTCTAGTCTAGAAACGGGTGCAAATGTTTCTCCATATTCAATACCTTCTTCTTGTGCATACTAACCTTGCTTTGTTTCTTGTGACTTCTCCATTCTCATTCAGCTTATTTCTGAATATCCATTTGGTACCAATGACATTCTTGTCATCTGGTCTAGGTACTAATGTCCATGTTCTATTCTTCTCAATCTGTTCTATCTCTTCATTCATAGCACTGACCCATTCTTCATTTTACAGTGTAGTATTAACATATTTAGGCTCAAAACCACAAATGAAACATCTCATGTTCAGTGACTTACTTCTTGTTCTCATTCCATCCTTCTTGTCTCCTATGATCTGATTTTGTGGATGATGTCTTCTGACATACTTGGCAAGTATCAGTTCATCTCTTTGTTCATCATTTTGACCTTCATTCTGATCTCCATCGCTCGGAACATAATTTTGAGAAATTTTATAATTTTTTGATGTTTTGCAGCCTAATGCTTGGGTGCAATGTTATGTTTCTTGGGAGTGATACATTGTTGCTCGGGCAAAGTGTCAAGTTCTTCACTGTAGACAAACCTGTTGTAGTCTTCTGGTTCTTTTCTTCTTTCCTTGTCATTTTTCTTTGCATATTCATCTATTCTGACATTTGCACTCTCAATTATTTTGTTAGAGGACTTGTTAAGACATTTATAATCATTGTTCTTGGTGGAATACCCTAGAAATATTCCTTCTTCACTTTTGTAGTCAAGCTTTCTATTTCTATCATCTTTCAAAATATAAAATTGACTTCCAAAGATTCTGAAGTAATTTACATTGGGTGTGTATCCTTACCATAGCTCGTAAGGTGTCTTTTTGGTGTCTTTCTTCAATTGAACTTTGTTCAATGTGTAGACAGCGGTACTAACAGCTTCCCTCCAAAATTTTTGAGTGATGCCTTTCTCTATCATCAGTATTCTTGCACAATCAACAATGGATATGTTTCTTCTTTCAGCAATCTCATTTTGTTGTGGTGTTCTTGGTACAAAAACCTGTCTTCTAATTCCACGCTCATTGCAAAAGTTAGTGAATTCATCAAAAATAAATTCTCCTCCTCTGTCTGATCTTAAGCATTTTAGTTCCTTACCACTTTTTTTTCTACAATAGATTTTTACCATTTAAACATCTTGAATGCTTCTGATTTCTCTTTTAAGAACATAACTATCATCATTCTAGAATAATCATCAACAAAGAGAATGAAATATCTATCACTATAGTAACTCTTTGTTCTCATGGGTCCACATAGATTAGTATGTACTAATTCTGGAATAGCATTAGATGTATGGGTTTTTCTCTTGAAACTAGACTTTGTCATTTTACCTTTTTGACAATTTTTACACATGATATGGTCGGGCTTTGACATGCTCGATAAGCCTCTTACTTTCCTTTTATTTCTTATCTTAATCATGTTGTCAAAATTCACCTGACATAAAATTTTATGCCATAACCATATGTATTTGTTTCTAGCCATTAAAAAAGTGGTTTTTATATCACCAAGATAAAATAGGTTACCTTTTTCTATTCACCAGTTTCGATCAACCTTCTTGATTCATTCAAGATCTTTGCCTTTTTACTCTCAAATGCAACTCGGTGACCTATGTTATTCAGTTGTGAAACACTCAATATATTATAGTTAAGTCCTTCTACCCAGTATGAATTTTCACATCTGATCATATTATTTAACATTATGGTTCCTTTACCTTCAACTGGACAAGGTGAGGCATTTCCCATTCTTATTGATCCACCATTATAGCACTCAAAAGTTTCAAAATTTTCTTTATCACCGGTCATGTGGTGAGTGCGGACACTATCTATAATCTAGACATCATTCTTACTAACCTTAGATATGAGTGTAGTCTCCACATACCTTTCCTCTTCATCTGAATAATCCTTCATGGCCACAAATACCATCTCAATATCTTCATCATATTCGGTGTCAATATCTCTAGCTTTGTTCTCAACCAGGTAACAAGCTTTCTTCCCTTTGTCCTTGTATTCTCAGGTATCTATTTTTTTATATTTTTGGTTGCTTCGGTAATCTTTGTTATCACTTCTTTCAAACTTCTTTTCATATGATTTGTCATTGGTTCTATCTTCTTTTCTTTTGTTAGGACATCTAGCAACAAATTGTTAAATCTCTTTACAATTAAAACATACAAGTGGTAATTTACCTTTGTATCTACATTTGCCTCTCTGCAATCTTATAGCCACTATCCCTTCAATCTCATCAAGTCCTTGTTCATCACTATCAATTGTCACTTTCACTATCATTCCTTATAGTGTGTTTATGACTTGATTTAATTATTTTCAAAGAAGATTTAAATGCAGACTAAATAAATGGTAAGACATTGTTGTCAAAGTTATTCATCTCAAATGAAATAATTCTACCAACCAAACTATCTAGAGTGACATTATTATTTTCTAATACTCTCATTTCTTGTATAGAAGATACTCTAATAGCATAAATAGGTAGTAAGGTTCTTAGGATATTACTTACCACTCTTTCTTCTTCAAGTACACCTCCAACTCCTCAGATAGCATTGACTACCTCTTTGATTCTACGGTTGTATTGAGTGATATTTTCTCCTTCTTTCATTCTTAGGTCATCAAATTTACCTCTTAGGATTTCTTCCTTAGCTCTTAGTACATTTGCATCTCCTCCATGTACTAGCTTCACTTTGTCCCACATTTTCTTTGCAGAGGTGCAAGTTTTGACATCTTCAAATTCAGCATCGGAGAGTGAGGAAGCAAGTTCTATCATCATAGAATTATGCTCATGATTTTCTCTCAACAGATTTAGTGTGTGAGGTCTTGTAGGCAACACATATTCAGTATCCAAGTATTGAGTAACATCATTTCCAATACCTGATAGGTGGAGTCTTATCCTACTTTTTCATGATGCAAAGTTGTCCTTGTTCAACTTAGGCACATCTCATTTTCTCATCTTGTGATCTTTTTCTTAGGTCTTGAAACCTTCCTTCTAAGAAGACAAGCTCTGATACCAATTGTTAGAATAACTGAGAGGGGGGGTGAATCAGTGGCCTAAAAAATATTCTAATAAATTAACCCAAAAACTTAGTACCACAATTATAAGCCTCTAGTTATCTTCAGTCCTACAAGATGTATGCCTTTAAATTATCTTATCAAATAACTACTTCTCAAAGTTCACTGTTTAAACCTTATCCTTTAATCTTTACCAATTAACAGTCTATCATTTACCAAAATATAGTAAATAACTTAGTGTTTACCGATCAATCTTGTTTTAGTAATGTGTAAAGAAAAACATAAAAGCAATGACTCATAAACACATTTTACACAGATTTTTAACGTGGAAACCCTATTAAGGGAAAAACCACTTGGGACCGGTAACCCAAAATTTTCACTCTTCTAAAGTGAGCTCGGTGAAGAGCAAACCCTATTAAAGGTTACAAACACACTATTAAGTGAAATCTTGTTAGAGGATTCATCACTAACAGTTAATCACTTGATATCTATAATTTCACTATGCTATCTCCATGAATTAACCTTTTGATACTCCTTGGAATGTATCTCAATATATAAAGGATTGTTAGGTCCTACTCAGTTAAGAGACTTTTTGATCCAATGGTTAAACTGAAATAGTATATGATCTGTTCATATAAACAACTTAGACTTGCAGATGTTCAGATATATTGTAAACTCATAGTAGCTTTCTGATCAATGTTTCCTTTCAATACCTTTTCTCCACTTCTTTCTTCTCGGTGATGTTGTGCTTCTCTGTTGCTCGATGTCCACAGAAATCTTTAGCTCTGTTCTTTAGCTTGATTGATCAGGGATGTATGAAGTCTTTCTTCACCAGTATTCTCTTCAGCATCTTCTACTCTATTCACCCCCTAATTCATAATGAATTATCTTTTCTCTTTATAGACATAATTTCACCATTTTTAAGTCCTTGACTTTCTTGTTCTTGGCGTGATCCATAATTCTTGCCTTTCTTTCTTTAAAGCTTTACTTTAGTTTTATCCCGTAGATTTCTCCTTGACAACCGAAATAAAATAGCTTTAAAACTCTCCCTTATCTCTGGCTTTTAACTTGTCGATGAAAATAATGTGATCAACCAGTTAACTCCATGTTTAGCTCTTGCCAACTAAGTTTTTTGTCATTTCTAAAATTTAGTTCTTTTCAGTGTTTAACTCCTTGTTAGCTTCGGTCTTGACTTTAGTTGTCCTCGGGAATCTTTGTCTGTCGGGGTTGTCTTTCTGTCGGGTAACACTATGGTTCTTCTTGTCGGTAATGCTTTCTCGGGTTCCTTTCTCAGGTATCACTGTGACTTTCCTCTTGGGGTTCTCTATCCGTTGGGGTGCACTGTATGTCGGTGTTTGTTGTCACTTAGTGCATACTGAACTTTTATGCATTACTGATAGCATAACCTTTATCTCTCTAGTTCGTTGAAGTATTTGACACTATGTATATAACCAATCAGATTATATCAAATTGACATCAATGACAATACAATACATTAACTAATTTAATGTCTTGCATTAACTTTCTGTAGCTTGGTGATTATCAACTTAACATCTTCAAACATTCAATCAATTAGAGATTATACTTTAGTGATTAATTATAGAAACATATTAACTATGATTATCCTTTAGTGATTAATTATAGAAACATAAACTATAAATAAAATAACATGTACATAGATAACACCAAGATTTAACGTGGAAACCCAATATGGGAAAAACTACCAATTGCAACCAGTTATTGTTTTCACTCTTCTGAAGTGAGCCTTGCTAGGAGCCAACCCTATTAAAAGTTACAATACACACTATTAGGTGTGACTCTATTAGAGGATTTAATCACCCTGTAAGGAGTGGCCTTGTGAGAGGTCTTCAAACACTTCAATGTAGAAATGTCACCTTGTGAGAGGATTTACAAAAGACTGTTAAGAGATTTTGGTTCATTGCTACAATTGTTAGAGAGTAACAATAAATTAACCTATTTTTTGAAGCAACTGTCTATGGTTATTCAAATCTATGTGTCTGGTTTTAAAACTTCATCCTTACTGACCAAATATTCTATTGCAGCTCTATATGTTCTATCCTTAATCAGAATCCCATCTGATTCTTCCTTCGCTCTTCATATCACAAACACACACTTCTTTTTCTTCTTACACACATTCAATCCACACTTGACCTTATATATATGATAAGCCTTGTCAATTCGGCTTGAATAACCTTTCAAATAAATAATAAAAATTAAGTCAGTCGAATGTCTTCAAACACTTTAATGTAGAAATGTCACCTTGTGAGAGGATTTACAAAAGACTGTTAAGTCTACTCTGTTAAGAGATTTTGGTTCATTGCTACAATTGTTAGAGAGTAACAATAAATTGACCTATTTTTTGAAGCAACTATCTGTGGTTATTCAAATCTATGTGTCTGGTTTTAAAACTTCATCCTTACTGACCAAATATTCTATTGCAGCTCTATATGTTCTGTCCTTAATCAGAATCCCATCTAATTTTTCCTTTGCTCTTCATATCACAAACACACACTTCTTTTTCTTCTTACACACATTCAATCCACACTTGACCTTATATATATGATAAGCCTTGTCAATTCGACTTGAATAACCTTTCAAATAAATAATAAAACTTAAGTCAGTCGACAGCATATAACCAATTAACCATAAAATATAAACTGTTGTTAGTCGACTGACACTAAAAGTGTAACTCAATTAATACTGAAATCCTTCAATGCTCGACCAATACTGTAATGCCCGAGTGAACTCGATTAGAAATAAAAATCACTTTGGTCTTCTTTAATGCCCAAGAGAGCTTGGCATACACTAACTATGCTCGGATAGGATTAGATATTTGTTAAAACATCACTATATTTGTGTAAACATCAATGACAATACACAATTGAATAATTTTCATAAACAATCTCCCTCTTTGGCATTGATGGCAACACAAAATGTCATAATACAAAGAATTATAGAGAAATAGTAACAAGGATAAAAATTTATTAATATCCTTAGCTTCATTATGATCCTCATCCAAAAAACTCCCTTTGTCTTCACAGTCACTGAAATAAAGATTTCTCCCTCTTACATTAATCTTTGTTTTTGATAAAATTTTCACCATCTGTCATCATTAATCTTTTCCTTAATAATTTCTTTTGGCATGACATAAATAGCTCTCCCTCTTTGACAACCAATGTCAAAGACACCATCCAATAAATATCCAATGAAGTTGTAATGTACTTGTTTATACTGATTTATATGCAATAAGCTCTAACAATATGCATCAACATGTTAAATTTGTTTAGTAGCTCAGTTGATGCATCACTAAACCATCCATTAGTGCGCCTCAGTTATGGGAATCATCCCTAGCTTTCCTCTAAGGTACAATAATGCATCCTTAGGTAACGAATTTGTGAATATGTCTGCAATTTGTTCTTTAGTATTCACATATTCCAACCTTACTTCCTTGTCCTAAACCAATTCTCTCAAGAAATGATACTTTATTGCAATATGTTTAGTTTCTATGTGCATCACATGGTTCTTTGAAATTCTAATTGCACTAGTGTTGTCACAGTAGATAATAACTGGTTCTTTGATTTCCTCCTTCATACCTGACAACAGTTGTTTGAACCATATGATATTTGAATAATTTACTATTGCAGCAATATACTCTGCCTCTACTGTAGACTGAGAAATGCAATTTTGTTTCTTACTGGTCCAAGAGACTACTCTCTTACCAAGGAATAATGCTCCCCCACTTGTTCTCTTTCTGTCATCAACACTTCCTTCCCAATCAGCATCAGTAAAAGTCTTCAAATCAAATTTTTCTCATTTCTTATATCATAATCCATACTCTTCAGTACCCTTAAGATATCTCAGAATCCTTTTGATAGCCATCAAATGATTCTCTCTAGGATTAACTGAAAACCTTGCAACAATACTAACTACTAATGCAATCTCAGGTCTAGTGTGAACAACATATTGAAGTTTACCAATCATGGATCTGTAGGTAGTTTGATTTACTTCCTTTGAATCATCATCCATAGATAAATTATGTCCAGTAGGCATAGGTGTTCCAACTGGTCTGGAGTCTTCCATTCCAAATTTCTTCAGTATCTCTTTGATGTATTTAGACTGGGTAATATAGATACCATCCTTCATCTGATAAACTTGTAAACCAACAAAGAATTTGATTTCACCAAACATAGACATCTCAAATTCCTTACTCATAGCTTCAGAGAATGCTTTGCATAAATCATCATATCCAGTAAACAGTATATCATCAATAAATATCTCTGCTAATAGTATCTTGTTTCGAGGTCCTTCTTTGATATACAAGATACTATTGTCCTTAGTTCTCTGAAACCCAATACTTACTAGGTAACCATGCAATCTTTGATACCATGCTCTAGGATCTTGCTTCAGTCTATACAAGGATTTGTGTAGTTTTCAAACCATATTCCTTTTGTTAGGATCAACAAAACCTTCAGGTTGCTCAATATAGACTTCTTTTTCAAGACTTTCATTCAGGAATGCAAATTTCACATCCATTTGATATACCTTGTATCCTTTATGTGCAGCATATGCCAGAAGATTTCTCACTCCTTCAAGTCTTGCAACAGGTGCAAAATTTTATCCATAGTCAATACCCTCTTCTTGAGCATATCCTTTACACACTAATCTTGTTTTGTTTCTGGAAACTTCACCTTTTTCATTCATCTTGTTTCTGAAAACCCACTTAGTACCAATCACATTCTTGTCTTTTGGTCTAGGTACAAGAGTCCAAATTTTTTTATTTTCTATCTGCTCGATCTCTTCATTCATGGCTTCTATCCAATTTTCATCATCCAATGCATCTTTAATATATTTAGGTTCAACTTCACTAAGAAAACATTCACCTTTAATTTTGTTCCTTGTCATTACACCTTATGTCTGATCTCCAATAATTTTCTCAGGTGCATGATGCCTTCTGACATATTTTGCAAGTACAGGTTCCTTCCTCTTTGATTCTGGGCTTAATTCACTTGGTTCACCATGTTCAAATATTATGTTCTGCTCTTCCAACTAGTACTTGGGTTCCACTGTCTGAGACTTGGGCGCCTCTATCTGAGACTTGGGTGCCTCTATCAGCGACTCGGTTCCCTCTGTCTGTGGCTCAATTTCTTTAGTCTGAGACTCGGTCTCTTCAATTAGCATCCTAGGTTGCATTGGTTGCAACAAGATTTGTGCTAATGAATTCAGTGTTTGATAAGATTGTTGTCCAATCACCATTGTCTGTGTCTTAGGTATAGTATCAGGTTCATAATACACAAAATTTATGTAGTCCCCAGACTCTTTACTGCTTTGTTCTTCACTTCTCTCTAGAAACTCATCAATCTTTACATGTACACTTTCTATGACTTTGTGAGTAGCAAGGTTCAAACATTTATATGCTTTTCTTTTGCAGGAGTAACCTAGGAATATACCTTCATCACCTTTTACATCAAATTTTCTATTTCTTTCTTCCTTCAAGATGTAACATTTACTTCCAAATACTTTGAAATAATGAACATTGGGTTTATAGCCATACCATAATTCAAAAGGTGTCTTCTCAGTACCTTTCTTAAATTGAACTCTATTCAAGGTGTGAATTGCAGTGTTGATGGCCTCCTTCCATTATTTAGTAGCAACATTCTTTTCAATCATTAAGGTTCTTGCACAATCCATAATAGATTTGTTTCTTCTTACTGCTATCCCATTCTATTGTGGTGTACCTGGGGTAGATACTCATCTCTTGATTCCTCTTTCATTGCAGAATTCATTGAACTCATTAGAAATGAATTCACCTCCTCTGTCAGTTCTTAAGCATTTAAGTTTCTTTCCTGTTTCTTTCTCAACTCTGGCAAGGTACAACTTAAACTTCTAAAAAGCTTCTGATTTTTCTTTGAGAAAAATAATAGTCATCATTCTAGAATGGTCATCAACAAATAGAATGAAATACTTCTCACCTATGTAACTTCTTGTTCAAATTGGTCCGTATGCACTAACTCCAAGACTTCTTTTGTATTGTAATTCTTGCTTTTGAAGCTAGTTTTGCCCATCTTCCCAATTTGACATTGTTTGCATATTTCTAATTGAGGTTTCTTCAGAATAGGAATACCTCTACTCTTTTTTTCTTGCTTATGTTGACCAGGTTATCAAAATTCACATGACACAACCTTTTATTCCATAACCAGATTTCTTCTACTTGTGCAATAAAACATGAACTTTCAGTGAGATCAAGATAGAATAGATTACCTTTTGTTTGCTTGCTGATTCCAACTAGGTTTCCCTTACCATCGAGGAGTTTGGACTTACCATTCATGAATTCTACCTTGAAACCAATGTTATTCAGTTGTGCCACACTTAGTATATTATGCCTTATTCCTTCAACCCAATAAGCATTATCACATTTGATTCCTTCAATTAGAGCAATACAACCTTTACCTTTCACATAGCAAGGTTCATCATTTCCAAAATTGACGCTCCCACCATCATAGTGCTCAAGATGTTCAAATTTGGTTTTATCACTAGTCATGTGGTGAGAACAACCACTATCAATTATCCAAGTGTCATTCTTGCTAATATGAGAGTATATTGTTGTCTTTTCATTATCTTCATAATCTAACTCATCTTTAATAGCAATGTAAACCATTTCATCTTCATCTTCATCACTATCAGAATATTTTGCAATATAACAAGATTTCTTACCTTTGTCCTTGTAGCTTTTGTACTTGTTGAAATCTTTCTTGCCTTTGTACTTGTTGAACTTTTCCTCATCTTTGTCTTCTTTGTTCGGATACTTAGCAGCAATGTGACCAGCCTCATTACATGAAAAGCAAATCAATGGTATTCTTCCTTTGTACTTTCCTTTGGTAGCTCTCTTTGCAAGTAATGCTTCAATGATTTCTAGATCTTCATCATCATAATAATTATCACTATCACTGTCAATATGTTTTCCTTTGTTTAATTTAGCTTTGAATGCAGACTCAAAATTTCTAGGATTAGGAAAATAATTGTCAAAATTGTCCAACTCAAAAGTTGTAATCCTTCCAACCAATGCATCTAGAGTTATGTCATTACTGCACCTCATCTCTTGAATAGTTGAAAATCTAATAGCATAGAAAGGAAGTAAAGTTCTCAATACCTTACTAACCATTTTTTTGTCTTCAATTGTTCCACCGGCAGCTCTAATGGCACTGACACTTTACTTGATTATTTCATTATATTTAGTAATGTCTTCTCCTTCTTTCATTTTCATCTGATCAAACTGACCTCTGAGAATTTCTTCTTTGGCTCTCTTTACATTGTCATCTCTTCCATGTATATCATGTAGTTTCTTCCACATATCATAGGCAGTAGGACAGTCCTTGACTTCATCAAATTCGGAATAGCTAAGTGAAGAAGCTATATCAATCATCATTATGTTGTGATTCTTCATGTCCATCATCTATTCCACAGATATAGGTCTCGGCGATTCCATATACCTATGATCTAGGAATTGCAAACCAGTGTCTCCAATAGTAGATAGATGTAGCCTCATCAAATCTTTCCATCCAGCGAAGTTGTCTTTGTTAAGCGTGGGGATCTCCCTTCTGTAAGACATCTTTGATCTTTACCTTAAGCCTTTAAACCTTTTGTAGACACCTAAATTTGACCATGTGTATCTTAAACATCAAATTTATAAATCTCAGCCAATTGCCTCAAATCTCATCAAAATGCATTAAAATGGATCAAAATCAAATCAAATGGACATTTATCAAGCAAAGTGGACAAAAATCAAATTAAATCAAAGGATTAAATAATCATGAAATCAAATAATTAAATTTAAGCCTAAAAGGGATTAATCAAATTATGCAATTGATTTTAATCAATTAATTGTATAGTTTAAATCAAAAATAAAATCCAACCCATTCACCGTTACATGGATAAATTAATTAAATGATTGAATTAAATAATTCCTAATTTCTTTCAACTCAAATTAATCAACCAATGAGAGTTGAGGATCTTGTCTTCTTGTCCCACCCTTTGAGGACAACCATTTTAATTTCCCTCCATTTGAAATCACCTCAAAGCTTTTTACTCAACCAAGGCTTGACCATGATCAATTAACTCTACCCCCTACCCTTGGGAAATTGCTATAAATACAAGCCATTTTCTTTGTATTTGGGATCCAAGAAATTCAAGAGCAAAGCATCCTTATTATAGGCGTTTGGAGAGCATTTGAGAGCATTTGATAGTATTTCAGCATTTTGAGAAGCATTTATTGATTTCATAGCATGAATCATGAGAATTTGAATGGAAAGCACACACATCTTTGAGCATTTGAGCTAGATTAGAGCATGTTTATCAATTTTTCTCATTCTAGGATTGTCCTTGAGAGAGATTAAGGCTAAGAGCTCTCTTAACAAAGCTTAGATAGAGAACCATGAGATGTCATGGATTTAATTTCAATTCTTAGATTAAATTAATTTTTCTTTCCATAGAGTTGTTGTTATTGATCCTTATTTCATGAAGGTGTAATCTCACACACACAAATGGCGCCCACTGTAGGGCCTTAGGCCTCATTTCTAACATTTTTATCTTAAAATTTTGTGTTTTTTGCATCATTTATCTTGTTATTTTGCATAAAACAAGAGAAGAGTCGCCTACAAAGCATTTAGAGCTGCCTGTGAGCAGTAAAGCGTCACGTACAGAGTTTCTTTCTTCTCTGTCTTTCATTCTTAGGCCGCCTGTGAGATAAAGTGTGACGCCTGGATCTATAAAGCACCACCTGTCAGACACTAAAGACCTCCTGTGAACTTCCAAGAGCCGTGTACTACCAATGTTTGACCACACTTTGCATGTTTTGTGTCGCCTGTGGTTTTTATTTGGCCGCCTGTGGAGTTTCTAGAGCTGCCTATTAAGATTCAAAAGCCACTTTCAAATTTTTTATTTACGCTTAGTAACAGTTAAAATTCACGTATTAGATGTTAAATATCGCATAGATCTTTTTTCTTTGAATGAAATTTCTGATGTGCTCACTTTTTTAATCCTCTATGTTTTTCATTGTTGCAGATGAAAAATCATCCGAAAGTGCAGAAACCAAAGAAGCGAGTCATAAGGCCTAGAAAAGAGGTAAGGATTAAAACTAAACATGATAAGCAAATACATGCATCTAATCTTTTAGAGAACTTACAGGAAGAAGAACACCTTTATGATCACTATATTAAAGTGTTTTTTTCTTATAGAGAAAAATTTCCTACTCTTTGATTGATTTTCATTCTTAGTTCTTTAAGCTTTGATTTGACAAAATTTGATTAAAAGAGCTTTTAGGAGGGAAATTGTCAATTTAATTTTCAAGTTTTTCTTCACTTTGTTTCGATTGTGTTGACTAACTTGTTGGAGGAGCCAGAGTGGGAACGATCGCCACTAGGTGAGTTGAAATAAGAAAAATCAATCAAAAATGCGCCTAGCCTTTGCTAGATTCAAAAATGAGGTACTTATCTTGTCAAGCTTGCATTGATTAAATTGTGGCTTTCATTTAAATCTAGCATAATTAGGGAAATTCTTCTAATTGTCTAAATTGAACAAGCATTAGGCATATGCTCTTC
>MU228212.1:3195600-3213355 GCA_018584345.1 Thuja plicata
TTTTGCTCTCACCTTTTGAGTAAAATCTGAGTTTTTGCTTTTCCCTTCTTCCGCTTCATTTCTTGTGACAGGTTTTTGCATGCAGCTGGATCTTGGAGTTGAATCTGATCTTTCATCAGTTTCTACAAATTCATTATTGACAGTTATAGAAAATTATAAACAATAAAACATACTATAACATGAGGTTTATGTAGGGAAAATATCCTCATGAAATTATCATAAATGGGGAGTACCACATATTGAATATCAACAACAAAACAAGTAAAGAGAGATCAAACACTTCACACAATGCCTTGAAGGTAATAGAAATGATTTCCTAGCTCTCAAAGCTCGCAGGTCATCAAGCATTACAAATGCAAAGATGTAAACAATGTCAGTATTAAACAGTGATCTGATAAACAATGTATGATTCCCTAGCTTGCAGCCCGTGAGCCATCAAGACATTTCCTCATGAAAAGATCATAAACGAGGAGTACCACATAGTGAATATCAACAGCAAAACAAAAAAAAGAGAGATCAAACACTTCACACAATGCCCTAAAGGTAATAGCAATGATACCCTAGCTCTCAAAGCTCACGGGTCATCAAGCATTCCAAATGCAAAGATGTAAACAATGTCAAAATTAAACAATGAACTCATAAACAATGTATGATGCCCTAGCTTGCAGTCCATGAGCCATCAAGACATTTCCTTGTGAAATGATCATAAATGGGGAGTACCACATAGTGAATATCAACAGAAAAACAAATAAAGAGAGATCAAACACTTCACACAATGCCTTGAAGGTAATAGCAATGATGCCCTAGCTCTCAAAGCTCGCGGGTCATCAAGCATTCCAAATGCAAAGATGTAAACAATGCCAGTATTAAATAGTGAGCTCATAAACAATGCATGATGCCCTAGCTTGCATCCCGCGAGCCATCAAGACATTTCCTCTTGAAATGATCATAAATGGGGAGTACCACATAGTGAATATCAACATCAAAAAATATAAAGAGAGATCAAAAACTTCACACAATGCCTTGAAGGTAATAGAAACGATGCCCTGGCTCTCAAATCTCGCGGTTCATCAAGCATTCCAAATGCAAAGATGTAAATAATCGACGAATCAAGCTCAAGCTTCAAAAGAGAAGAGCCCTCGTCACGCACGCAACTTGATCATGAAAATTAAAAATGAGCCTTTCTTTTTCTTTTTTATGTTTATAATCACGCGGCTGTCACAATTACAATGGTACCGTCACTATTATGACAACATCGGGGGCAAATGGAAAAAAACACAAAAATCACACACAAATGGTAGTGTCGTCACAAATTAGCGTCAAAATTCAACCCCAAATGTTGTAGTGATGGTGGGGAGAATGTTTTGGTAGCTAGGGCTTCTATCATGGCCTCCCTTTCTTTTGTGGCAACTGGTCTTGGTTTGAGGGTTTCTAAGGGGCCTTCTAAGTCTTCTCGAGTGTCGGTGAAGCCTTTTGTTGGGGCTGCTCTGAAGTCTTCCGTGGCTACTCCTATCTCTGTGCCTGATCTCATTTCTCTCTCTTTGTGAGAGGATACTATGGAAGAAATAGAGCGTGCGTCATCTATTTTTTCCAACCAGGCAGTTATCTTTAGATTTAGGGGTTTTTGGCCAAGTCTTCCTGAGCTTCATGCTTGGATTTTCAAATTCTAGGAACCCATCATTTTTGGTGAGGTTCATATTTTCCCTTTGGAAAATGATTTTTTTGTCGCCAAATTGGACTCTATGGTGGATAGAAATCATATCCTTTATGGTCATTACTTTAGCTGGGATGATCGCTTCATGTTGATGATTAAACCATGGCATGAGGATTTTAATCCTTCATCAGATGCTTTTAATAAGATGCCTATCTGGGTTAATATTTCAAACCTCCCGCTGCATCTTTGGGTGGATCCTCTTTTGGAGGAAGTAGTGAGGCTTTGGGAGACTTCCTGATGGTGGATGTGGAATCTACATACATTATCCACACCACATATGCCTGTATTTTGGTGGATATAGATTCTTCCAAGGGCTTTCCTATGGAGATTAGGCTAGTTTCTCCTAAGAGAAGTTGGACTCAGCCTTTGGACTATGAAGGAATACACTTTAGGTGCCAAAAATCATTTCATATAGGTCATATTACAGCCAAATGTAGTATGGGTAAAAATAGGTGTTATGTTTCATGGTGGAAAGGTGCCTCTTCTCAGCATTATACGGTTGTGAAGAGTTCTTCCTAGGGAAGATTTTCCTAGGTTGTTTCCTCAGATTCTCCTTTGCATTCTCCTCTACATGTTGTGTAAAAGTATTTTCTTCATGAGGATTCCATTGGTGCTAGTCTTGGGGCTGAGGAAGCTCCTCTCCCTGATGATGTCCTTGTGTGGGATTTTGTTACTGCAGGTTCTGTTGGAACTATCTCCTCCTTGCAGGAAGGTTCTAGTCTTCCTGCTAGTTTTCTAGTTGTTACTAATTCTATAGGTCCTCTTGCTTCTCCCTCTCCTATTTGGAGGATTCTAGGATGTGGTTCATTGCAGGTTGAGCCTATGTTGGGTGCTGGAATTCAACGATTGATGGAAAATTTGTTATGGATTCCCTATGCTGGCAGGATGAGGCTGTCAAAGTTGAAGAAGGTTGGATTACGGTTAAAGGTAAATTTGTCAAGAGATCCTTGCCTTCCTTTGATATGACACTTTGATCTCATAAGAAGAGGGCTAAGGGATAAAAATTTTGTTTCCTGAGTTGTATGGCTCCGGCCTTCTTCTCTTGGTGTTGAGCAGCTAGAGCTTTAGTGTTTCTTTTTTTTTTTGTTGTTAAAGTGCTGACTTGGGGTTGTTGGTAGTCTGTGCTGGGAGGGTTCTATATTGCTCATCTCTTGGTCCCTCAGCTATCTCCTTTAGGGTTGTGCTTTATTTTCCTATCTTTCTGTAGTTGTAAAAGGTTACGGTTCCCTTCAAAAATTTCCTTTACCTTAATCAAAAATAATATAATTAATACTAACATGATATTAAAAACATAAATAACATTAATATAACTCATAGTATCAGTAGTATGATTTATATCAATAAGTGTTAGAATAACTAAGAGGGGGGTGAATCAATGGCCTCAAAAATATTATAATAAATCAACCCAAAAACTTAGTACCACAATATTAAGCCTCTAGTTATCTTCAATCCTACAAGATGTATGCCTTAAAATAATCATAACAAATAAATATTGCTCAGAGTTCACTGTTAAACCTTATTCTTAATGTTTACTGATTAGCAGTCTTCCATTTACCAAAAAATAGTAAATTGCTTAGTGTATACCGATCAATCCAGATTAGTTATGTGTAATGCAAAACACTAAAGTAATGACTCATAAACACATTGACACATGGATTTTAACGTGAAAACCATGTAAGGGAAAAAACACTTGGGATCGGTAACCCAAAATTTTCACTCTTCTAAAGTGAGCTTGGTGAAGAGCTAACCTTGTTAAAGTTTACAAACACACTATTAGGTGTGACCTTGTTAGAGGATTTAAATAGAATAGTTTGTCACTTGATATCGGGCATCTCTATACTACCTTCTATGAGAAAACCCAATGTAGTTTGTCAAATGGTATCTGGCATCTCATGCTATCTTTATGATCAATTTTTTTTATACTCCTTGGGATGTATCTCAATATAGAAAGGATTGTTAAGTCCTACTTGATTAAGAGACTTTCTGATGCAATGGTTAAACTAAAATAGTAAACGATATGTTCACACATACAACTTAGATTTGTAGATTTTTAGATCTATTGTAAGCTCATAATACCTTTCTTATCAATGTGTCTTTTCAATACCTTTTCTCCACTTCTTTCTGCTCGGTGATGTTGTGCTTCTCTGTTGCTCGATGTCTGCAAAAATCTTTAGCTCTTTCCTCAGCTTGATTGATCAGGACTGTATGAAGTTGTTCTTCATCAGTTTCTCTTTAGCATCATCTTTCTCTATTCACTCCCCTAATTCATAATGAATTAGATTTTCTCTTTATAGGCATGATATCACCGTTTCTCACTTCTCAATTTTCTTGTTCTTGGCGTGATCCGCAATCTTATCCAATATTTCTTTAAAGCTTCACTTAAGTTTTATCCCATAGATTTCTCCTTGACAACTGGATAAAATAGCTTTAAATCTTTTACTTATCTCTGGTTTTAACTTGTCGATGAAAACAATGTTAACAACTAGTTAAGTCTATCTTTAGCTCTGTCGGCTAAGTATTTTTTCATTTCTGAACTTCAATTAATTTCGGTGTTTTAATTCTTAGATAGCTTTGGTCAACACTTTATTTCTCCTTGGGCTTCTCCGCCGATGTTGTATGTCTGTCGGGGTTGTCTGTCCGTTGGGGTAACATTGTAATTTTGGCCGTCGGTAATTCTTGTGATTCTACTCGTCAGTAATGCTTGTCGAGTTTCTTGTTTGGGCATCACTGTGACTTTACTCTTGGTTTTCTCTGTCCATTGGGTTCTACTAACCATCATTTTTTGTAGTCACTTAGTGAATGTTGATCTATTATGCATTACTAAAAGCATAATCTTTATCTCTATGATTCTCTGAAGTCTTTGACACTTCGTATATAATCGATCAGATTCTATCAAGATGACATCAATGACAATAAAATCCATTAACTGATTTAATGTCTTGCGTTATCTCTCTACATTTCGGTGATCAACTTAACATCTTTAAACATTCAATTAGTTATATGTCATCAATCTCTCCCTTTGGCATTCATGGCAACACACTACATTATCACACTATATTATTACTAATACAATATGAAATATATCAAGTGTATTTTATCCATCTCTCCCAAATTCTTGTTCTATAACTAATACAAATGTTTGGCTTTCGGTAAGCTCATATATCTTAGATTTGTTTCTAGCAGAGTGTGTACTTCAATATTTAATCCCTTTGCTAGATAGATGTATTAGCTTATGATTCTATTTTTGATATGCTCTGCCTTGACTGTTCCTCTCCTTGATCATCTATTTTTCTTTTGACAGCAATCTCTCCCTTAGTATGTATTCTCTTCCCCATGATACTTCTCTCCCTTAGTATGTATTCTCTCCCTTTTGTTAATTATCTCCCTTTGATGGATATTTCATATGTAATCTTTTTCCTTTAGATAATGATATAATCTCTCTCAGATAATGACATAATCTCTCCCTTTGAATCTCTCTTCCTGATAATGAGATAATCTCTCCCTTTGACAATAATTCCAAACAATTATTTCATATCATCTTCCATCCCCTTTTATAACACACTCCTTGAATTTCCCTATCCATCAGCAATACATTGACTCTAGTGTTTGGTGCAGATTTGTACCTTGATGTGTACAAATGTATCTTCGCAGTCCATTTCTTAGCTTGCATCAACATGAATGATCTTCTAATTGTGTGTAGGCTGATGCAGCCTCCTAGTCAGCTTATTGGTTGATAGACAAGGGTTGGACCACTAGTCTATGTCTCAGATACTCAAATGTATCTTTCGGTAATGGCTTGGTAAAGATGTCAGCTAATTATTCCTTTGATTGAACATATTCTCGTATCACCTCTTTTGCTTGCACTTGTTCTCTTAAATAGTGATACTTGATAGCAATATTCTTAGTCTTAGCATGCATGACTGGATTATTTGATATATTTATTGCACTGGTATTATCACAATAGATAATCACTAGTTCAAGAATCTTCATATTCATACCTTCCAGCAAGTGTATGATCCATGCAATATTGGAGCAATTTGCAGTAGCAGCTGCATATTCTACTTTTGCAGTAGACTATGAGATGCATCCTTTCTTCTTGCTGATCCATGTGACAAGTCTGTCACCCATGAAGAATGCTCCTCCAGTTGTGCTCTTTCGGTCATCTATGTTTCCAGCCCAATCAACATCTATATAGACTTGAAGCACAAATTTTCCTTCTTTTTTATACCATAAGCGATATTCCTCAGTGTTCTTTAGATATCTCAGAATTCTCTTGAGAGTAGTCATATGTGATTCTTTGGGATTAGCAGAGAATCTTGCAACTATTCCAACTGCGTGTGTTATATTTGGTCCAGTATGAACAACTTACATTAGTTTTCCAATCATTGATCTATACAAGGTCTGATTTACCTCATTTGACTTATCTTCATTTGTCAACTTACATCTGGTTTCCAAAGGTGTTCCAACTAGTTTGGAATCTTCCATCTTGAATATCTTCAGTACTTCCTTGATGTATTTGGATTGAGTGATATATATATCTACATCTTGTTGAAGAATCTGTAGACCAAGAAAGAATTTGATATCCCCAAACATAGACATTTCAAATATTTTTCTCATTTCATTAGCAAAGGATTTACATAACATTTCATTTCCCCCAAAAATGATATCATTCACAAATATTTCAACAATCAAAATATTACCATCAATATCTTCTTTTATATACAGATTGTTATTTTCACTTGTTCTTACAAATTCAATGCTTATGAGATAGGAGTGAAGTCTTTCATATCATGCTCTAGGTGCTTGTTTCAATCCATACAAGGCTTTATGTAGTCTACATACCATTTTTCTCTTGTTTGGATCAACAAACCCTTCTAGTTGTTCAATGTATACTTCTTCTTCTAGTATTCCATTTAGGAATGCAGATTTGACATCCATCTAGTATACCTTGAATCCTTTGAATGCAGCATAAGCAAGAAGAATTCTTACTCCTAGTCCAGAAACGGGTGCAAAGGTTTCACCATAATCAATACCTTCGTCTTGTGCATACCCCTTGCATACTAATCTTGCTTTGTTCCTTGTGACTTCTCCATTCTCATTCAGCTTGTTTCTGAATATCCATTTGGTACCGATGACATTATTTTCATCTGGTCTCGGTACTAGTGTCCATGTACTATTTTTCTCAATGTGTTCTATTTCTTCATTCATAGCACTAATTCATTCTTCATTTTCAAGTGCATTATTAACAGATTTAGGCTCAAAATCACAAAGTAAACATCTAGTGTTAAGTGACTTACTTCTTGTTCTCATTCTAGCCTTCTTGTCTCCTATGATCTGATTTTGTGGATGATGTCTTCTGACATACTTGGAAATTTTTAGTTCAGCTCTTTGTCCATCATTCTGATCATCATCTTGACCTTCATTTTGATCTCCATCACTCTATACATCATCTTGAGTATTTTCTTGATTTTTGGTAATTGCAGCCTTATACTCGGGTGCAATGTTTTGTTGCTCGGGAGTGATACACTGTTGCTCATGTAGAGTGTTAGATTCTTCAGTGTAAACAAACTTGTTGTAGTCTTCAATTATTTTCTTCTTTCCTTATCATTCTTTTCTGCAAATTAGTCTATTCTTACATTTGCACTTTCAATGATCTTGTTAGAGGACTTGTTAAGACATTTATAAGCCATTGTTTTGGTGGAATACCCTAGAAAGATACCTTCATCACTTTTGGAGTCAAGCTTTCTATTTCTATCATCTTTCAAAATATAATATTAACTACCAAAGATTTTGAAGTAACTTAAATTGGGTGTGTAACCATACCAAAGCTCATAGGGTGTCTTCTTTGTGTCCTTCAATTGTACTATGTTCAATGTGTAGACAACAGTTCTGACAGGTTCCCTCCAAAAAATTTGAGTGATGCTTTTCTCAATCATAAATGTTCTTTCACAATCAACAATTGATTTGTTTCTCCTTTCAGCAATCACATTTTGCTATGGTGTTCTTAGTGCAGAAACATGTCTTTTAATTTCATGCTCATTACAATAGTTAGTGAATTCATCTGAAATAAATTCCCCTCCTCTATCTGATCTTAAGTATTTCAATTCCTTACTACTTTATTTTTCTACCATAGCCTTATACCATTTAAACATCTTGAATGCTTCTGATTTTTCTTTTAAGAACATAACTGTCATCATTCTAGAATAATCATCTACAAATAGAATGAAATACCTCTCTCCATAGTAACTCTTTGTCCTCATGGGTCCACATAGATCAGTATGGACTAATTCTAGAATTGCATTAGACGTATGAGCTTTACTCTTAAAAGTAGACTTTGTCATCTTACCTTTTTGACAATTTTTGCACATGATATGCTTGGTAAGCCTCTAACTTTCCTTTTATTGCTTATCTTTATCATGTTTTCAAAATTCACATGGCATAGTATTTTATGCCACGACCATATGTCTTTGTTTCCAACCATTAAACAAGTGGTGTTAATGTCATCAAGATAGAAAAGGTTACATTTTGTTTTTTCACAAGTTCCGATCAACCTTCCTGATTCATTGAAGATCTTTGAATTCTTATTATCAAATGCTACTCAGTGACCTATATTATTCAACTATGAAACATTCAATAGATTATAATTCAGTCATTTTACCCAGTAAGCATTTTCACATTTGATCAGGTTATTCAACATTATGGTTCCTTTACCTTCAACTGGACAAGGTGTGTCATTACCCATTCTTACTAATCCACCATTATAGTATTCAAAAGTTTCAAACTTTTGTTTATCACCGATCATGTGGTGAGAGCAGCCACTATCTATAATCCAGACATCATTCTTACTAACCTTGTATATGAGTGTAGTTTCTACGTACCTTTCTTATTCTTCATTTGAATCATCCTTCATGGATACAAATACCATCTCAATGTCTTCTTCAGATTCGGTGTCAGTATCATCAGCTATGTTCTCAGGTAGGTAACAAGCTTTCTTTCTTTTGTCCTTGTAGTCTTGGGTATCTCTTCTGTCAAATTATCGGTTGCTTCGATAATCTCTGTTATCACCTCGGTCAAACTTATTTTCATATGTTTTGTCATTACTTATGTCATCTTTTCTTTTATTAGGACATCTTGCAGCAAAGTGTCCAACCTCTTTAGAATTAAAACATACAAGTGGTAATTTACCTTTGTAACTACCTTTGCCTCTCTGTAATCTTCTTGTCATTAGTGCTTCAATCTCATCAAGTCCTTGATCCTCATTATCACTTTCACTATCATTTCTAATAGTGTGTCTATGACTTGACATACTTATTTTTAAAGAAGATTTGAATGTAGACTCTATAGATGGTAAGACACTATTATCAAAGTTATTCATCTCAAATGAAATCATTCTATTAATCAGACTATCTAGAGTAACAGTATTGTTTGCAACAACTCTTATTTCTTTTATAACAGATACTCTAATAGCATATACAAGTAGTAAGGTTCTTAGGATTTTACTTACTGTTGTCTCTTCTTCAAGTACACCTCCAACTCCTTGGATAGCATTGACTACCTCTTTGATTTTACAGCTATACTGAGTGATATTTTCTCCTTCTTTCATCCTTAGGTCATCGAACCTCCCTCTTAGGCTTTCTGCCTTGGCTCTTAGTACATTAGCATCTCCTCCATGTACCAGCTTCAATTTATCCCACATTTGCTTTGTAGAGGTGCAGGTTTTGACATCTTCAAACTCAGCATCGGAGCGTGAGAAAGCAAGTTCTATCATCATGAAATTATGCTCATGTTTTTCTCTCAATTGCTCAAGAGTGTGAGGTCATGTACACAAAACATATGCAGTATCAAGGTGTTGAGTAACATCATTACCAATACCTGATAGGTGGATTCTTATTCTTCTTTGTCATGATGCAAAGTTGTCTTTATTCAACTTGGGCACATCTCGTTTGTTCATCTTGTGATCTTTTTCTTGAGTTGTTAAACTCTCTTTCTAAGCACACAAGCTCTGATACCAATTGTTAGAATAACTGAGAGGGGGGTGAATCAGTGGCCTCAAAAATATTCCAATAAAATAACCCAAAAACTTAGTACCACAATATTAAGCCTCTAGTTATCTTCAATCCTACAAGATATATGCCTTCAAATAATCATAACAAATAACTACTGCTCGGAGTTCATTGTTAAACCTTATTCTTAATGTTTACCGATTAGCAGTCTTTCATTTACCAAAAAAAAATTAAATTGTTTAGTCTATACCGATCAATCCAGATTAGTTATGTGTAATGAAAACACTAAAGTAATGACTCATAAACACATTGACACATGGATTTTTAACGTGAGACCCTGTTAAGGGAAAAACCACTTGGGACCAGTAACCCAAAATTTTCACTCTTCTGGAGTGAGCTCAGTGAAGAGCCAACCTTGTTAAAGGTTACAAACACACTGTTAGGTGTGACCTTGTTAGAGGATTTAAATAGAATAGTTTGTCACTTGATATTAGGCATCTCTATACTACCTTCTATGAGAAAACCCAGTGTAGCTTGTCAAATGGTATCTAGCATCTCATGTTATCTTCATGATCAAAATTTTTTATACTCCTTGGGATGTATCTCAATATAGAAAGGATTTTGAAGTCCTTCTCAGTTAAGAGATTTTTTGATCCAATGGTTAAACTGAAATTGTAAATTATTTGTTCACACATACAACTTAGATTTCAAGATTTTTAGATCTATTGTAAGCTCATAATACCTTTCTGATCAATTGTCTTTTCAATATCTTTTCTCCACTTCTTTTTGCTCGGTAATGTTTTGCTTCTCTATTGCTCAGTGTCCACACAAATATTTAGCTCTTTCCTCAGCTTGATTGATCAGGACTGTATGAAGTTGTTTTTCATCAATTTCTCTTCAGCATCCTCTTTCTCTATTCACTCCCCTAATTCATAATAAATTAGATTCTCTTTATAAACATGATATCATTGTTTCTCACTTCTTGATTTTCTTGTTCTTGGCATGATCCGCAATCTTAGCCAATCTTGCTTTAAAGCTTCACTTAAGTTTTATCCCGTAGATTTCTCCTTGACAACTGGATAAAACATCTTTAAATCTTTTACTTATCTTTGGTTTTAACTTGTTGATGAAAAAAATGCTAACAACCAGTTAAGTCTATCTTTAGCTCTGCCAGGTAAGTATTTTGTCATTTCTAAACTTCAATTAATTTTGGTGTTTTAACTCTTAGATAGCTTTGGTAAACACTTCAGTTCTCATTGGGCTTCTCTGTCGGTGTTGTTTGTCCATCGGGGTTGTCTGTCTGTCGGGATAACACTGTAATTCTAGCTGTCAATAATGCTTGTGATTCTGCTTGTCGGTAATGCTTGTCAGGTTTCTTGCTCGGGCATCACTATGACTTTGCTCTTGGGTTTCTCTATCTATCGGGTTCCACTAACCATCGGTGTTTGTAGTCACTTAGTTAATGTTGATCTATTATGCATTAATGAAAGCATAATCTTTATCTCTCTGATTCTCTGAAGTCTTTGACACTTTGTATATAACCGATCAGATTATATCAAGTTGACATCAATGACAATACAATCCATTAACTGATTTAATGTCTTGAATTATCTTTCTACATTTCAGTGATCAACTTAACATGTTCAAACATTCAATCAGTTATATGTCATCAATAAAATGATTAATCATAGTTTATATCATGTATAACATGTATATATATATAATATCATCTATATTAACAATATTATATATATATATATACATGATTGGTAAATTTTTAATAATCATATGTATGATAACCAATCATCATAATAGTAATACTGAAGAAGGGATAGTGATCAAATGCTCAAGGCAATAGGCAACTTATTCATTTGATTTCATTGATAGGAATAATCCGATCGAAGAAAAAATATATTAACACTCCCTCTTAGCTAGGGATGATGATTACTATCCTCATGTAGACACAATAGATCCATTTATTGTGTGGGAGGGAGATCACCTCAATGTGACATCCAAAATTATGGCATATCCATGGATATCAAGTCTAATGATATCCACCATAAATGATGTCACCTCACAGTGTCATCAAGAGTAATGGTATGTCCATGAATATCAAGTCACATGATATTCACCATACTCACAATATCTTTTATTGTATGTGCACTAGCATCAAGTCACATGATGCCTACCAAAACAAATATCTTCTCATGGTGTATCCACGGATATTACGTCACAAAATACCCACCATAAAATATCTTTGTAATATAACTCATTTTGGCTATCCAAAAATATCAATTTTCATGATATCCACCACTTAGTTAATATTACTTAAGAGATAACTATCATGACATGTCCATGGATATCAAGTATCATGATATCCATCATAATAGATTTTCATAGATATCACCTCACATGATATCCACCACCATGGCTTTCCATAAATATCACTTCACATGATATCCACCATTATGGATTTTTCATAGATATCACCATACGTGATAGCCATCATTATTGCGAGATCATCACCTCACAGTGATGGTAAGAAGTACAAGTGTTCATCATTGAGACATCATCATCTCTTAATGATGTTCACTGGGGGGCATAAGCTAATTAAGTCATGGAGTCACACACACGACATCCACCATGAACCATATCAGGGGGTGGATCCACCATGGCTATTCCCAGGGGGTGGAACAAGGGCTTTCACCTCAAACTTCTCTCTCACAAATAATAATGCATTAAAGTGCATATCAATAAATCACTGATGTTGATACTCCCTCTCAACAAGGGCTTCGTTATCCACAACTCCAAGCTTTTCTCAAAATGAACAAACTTTACTTTGGCAAGAGGCTTGGTGAGAATATCAGTCATTCATTCTTCAGTGATAATGTACCTCATCTGAATACTAGAGAAACCATCTCTCCATGGTCTACTCCATCTGAATAAAGATCGTAGGATGTCAATTGATGTATATTCTCTATTTTCTCCCTCTTTCATGGAAGGATACCTTGTTCACATACTTCAATCATCGAAGATATCTTGCTCCAAGAGACTCATCATTTGGCACATGATTTATTTTTTAAATGATCACAACATTGTTTGTATGAGAAATCTCTCATACACAAATGTACTTGTCTGATTTCATAGTAACATGAGTGAATGTAATAAATTGTGGGGCTTGGAAACACTAGACATTCATGATAATGTGGCTCCCTTCTGAAGCTCCAAGTACATGCATCAACCTCCTAACCTCCTTGTTCAAGGTTGTCTCTGATGGACTTGTCAGACTTCCTCTGAATTTGATGTCAATCTTCAACTCAATCCCATAACTGCAAGCCTCAAGTTCTTTCTCCCTTGAATGCAATCTCTTATGCTTCTTGACCCATCCTGAAAGCATTTCAGAGAAAGATTACAAATAGTTCATAAAACTAAACTATCTTGAAGTGAAAAAAATACCAATGCTAGATGTATACATGATTCTCTAATCCAACGTAATTTCATGAATTAATAACTACATATAAAATTCATGAGAATTATTTAACCAAGAAATGCTTATCTCTTTATTGATTCTATTGCATCCACTTTACTTTTCCTGAGAACGCAATGGAAAACCGCTCCAAGGATGCACTCAAGTCTGAATTGTTTTCTACTTCAAAGAATGATGTCAAATGTATCATAAAAACCCAACAAACATTCATGAACATACACAAATGTACTTGTCTGATTTCATAGTAACATGAGTGAATGTAATAAACTGTGGGGCTTGGCAACACTAGACATTCATGATAATGTGGCTCCCTTCTGAAGCTTCAAGTACATGCATCAACCTCCTAACCTCCTCATCCAAGGTTGTCTCCGATGGATTTTTCAAACTTCCTCTGAATTTGATGTCAATCTTCAACTCAATCCCATAACTGCAAGCCTCAATTTTGTTCTCCCTTGAATGCAATCTCTTATGCTTCTTGACTCATCTTGAAAGCATTTCAGAGAAAGATTACAAATAGTTCATAAAACTAAACTTTCTTGAAGGGAAAAAATACCAATGCTAGAAGCATACATGATTCTCTAATCCAACGTAATTTCATGAACTAATAACTAAATATAAAATTCATTAGCATTATTTAACCAAGAAATACTTATCTCTTTATTTATTCTATTGCATCCACTTTACTTTTCATGAGAACACAATGGAAAACCACTCCAAGGATGCACTCAAGTCTGAATTGGCTACTGCTCCAAAGAATGATGTCAAATGTATCATAAAAACCCAACAAACATTCATGAACATCTCTCCCAATGTGATACTCAAGAATAGGAAAATTGTAATGTCCCAGGTCTTGGATCTATAGGAGAATTTCAACTTTATGCTGATGTATAATTATAGACAATCCTCTTTACTGCCTCAAAGTCATGCCAGCACCCTTGTAGATGACTTCATCAAAGGAATCTTTGCATTGGGCTTTGATAAGATAAGATATAAAAATATGTAAGCTTGCAATTGTGTTTCTCTTCTTATCCTATCTGTGTACAACTGAATTATGCTCAAGATTGATACTGATAGAAGTCTCTTGAGAATACTACAGTTTGCCTACATTTTATTGGTCGATCATGCATTTGATGACTCTCCTAACTGCACTTTCATTATCAAATGACGTAGTGTCCTATATGGGGAATTACTTGGTTGACCCTAAAATTTCCACTTTTCTTAGTATTGTTATGAGTACATGTCGGAGGGTTGTGAACATTTAGCGTGATCTCATTCACCAAATTATCATAAAATTGCCACTAAATAGACATGTTTTGATCAGATATTGTGGTCTCCGAAGATCATATCTTTAATTCAAAACAACCTCCAATGACCTAGGTATCAGGTCTCGCCCAGTTGAAATAATATGTCAATGACCTTATACTGGTGATAGATTGTTGGCTTTGCTAGCATCACCACCATCAAAGATTCTAAGCGATATTGAAATCAATGCTCTATTTTTTATTAAGGTAACAACATGTTTTGAAGGGGCCCCGAAACCCTGTTTACAAAGGGAACTTAAGATAGAGAAATAAAAGTTCTTGTTACACAACAAGCTAGCCTGAACATCACATCATATCTCAAATTACCATGCCTGAAGGAATTGTATTTCCCAAGTCTCAATATAATATGACTGTTGATCCTACACGACAATCAAATTTTAATAGATAGTTGGGTCAACACCATTTCCCCCGGCCTTGCAATGGCTCACTTGTGCACCTTCAATCTATCTATTTTTTTACTATTCCTTCTCTGAGTTCATGTGCCCCTAATATTTATAGACACAAGTTACCATTGATAAATGTCGTTAAGGTCTGCATATGTCTTCATGGAGTTTGAATATGCCCAGTTATAAGGATTGTAATTTTCTAGGGAATGAATGCACTGGAAAACACCAATCACCAATCTCTATGTGGAGCCACTATGTTCATGTTCATAGCAATGGGTGCTTCGTATTCATCAATATCTAAAATATTGAAGTCTCGCGACACCACTAAAATTCCATAATAGCTTTAAGGATGGAATATCACTGTCCAACAAATAATGTCATATGAATCATCAATGATTGCGTTATAATTGATAATTTTTTATAATAAAAAAAATCTTACAATTGGCAAGACTCCATTATACTCTCAAACAATATAAGCTTTATAAATCTTCAAATTTGTGGCAAACACCAGTGTTGAATATCCATTAAGTACTTCGACAATAGGGAGATGGTTAACACAGAGATAAAGAATGAATCATTAACAAAATTGGAAAGTTGCAACAGTATCGCAATGAGAAGGCATGTGATGGCATACACAAACCTTCATACGTTGAATCAATGTTTGCTTCGATGTTATTATATGCTTGCCTTGCTTTCATGTTCCAAGTAATGTATCCACTCTAGGATCCATGATAATGGAGTTAGGGTATTCTTCGTTGGATACCAGATACAAATTATAGTTGTGTCTCCAATGTTATCGTTCATGAGTGTCTATATAATTCATCTATAGTGGACTTCTTGGACTAGGCACGAATTTCCCCTACCCTTTTTTCGTCTTCTTGTTTTGACTGATTGCCCTTCATATCAATCATGAAAGATATATTTCTATCCAAATTTGTATGTAATTTATAGTTTTAATCAGTTTTTTATCTTCAATCTAATTGTATCTTCCTTAGACTAGCTCTGATACCATGTTAAAGTGATTAGATTTATAGCAAATAGAAATATGGAAGTATCATAAAACAAATGTTGATAGAAATATTTCCAGAATTACTTGTTGATCAAATATGTATAAGACTTGCATTCAATTGTTGTATATGCTTATCTTTGTTCGATCCATGAATGAATATATATATGAGAAAGAGGCATGTTAATAGAGAGACATGTCTCTAGGAGGAGACATGTCTCTTGATTAACATGTCTCTTCATACCACTGATATTATTTAAGTTGATGTTGCACGAATTTATCTACTTTGCGCACTTGTAGACTATGAGGACAGCGATAAAGAAGCATGGCCATGGTAGGAGATGCTTCTTTATCGCCGTCTTCATAGTATACAAGTGCGCGAAGTAGATAAATTCGTGCAACATCAACTTAAATAATATACGTTATCATGAAAATATTCTATAAAATTCTTTCAAATCCCCAGATTTGATGAGCTAATGCAATGTAAAACATTTTGTCAATAATATAGACCGAAGAAAGAGACAACCTATGATGGTCTCTTGAGCTGTGTTATCTTTAGTCCTAGCTACTATCCTAGCTACCTGTTGATCATCGAGAATAATCACCGCCTAGCCAAATCATTTTTATTTCATTTGTTGAGAAAAGGTGTGGGAGAAAACGAGCGGGTGAAAGTTGATCGAGGGTGAGAGAAGGCATTGCATTTTATTTGATCGTGAATGCTCTCTGAAATGACCAATCATGTTTTCTATTCAATTTTTTTTGGTGTTTTTTTTCCCATATTCAGTAGATAAAATTCATGGTGGCAACCACTTAGCCATCTTTTTGATGTTCCAGGTATTATACAAAGATACAGGTATGTGGATTTATCATTCAGTTGCTTGTAGTTATTGGTCAAATGCAAATATTTTGTCAAGTTTTCGGTTTATCTTAAAAGTTGATTTGGTAAAATCCTCAAAAACACACTACATGTTCTAAAATGTAAAGAAGTTGAATGTTAAATGTAAGATATATATCTCATCCATAGTAATCAAAAGAAAGGACATGAAACTTATAAGGAGATTTACCAATCCAAGAATATAAGCGAATAGGAAACATGATTGGTACCTTATGAATTAGTTTTTGAGGTGCACAATCTTCATCAATCTCCTTAGAACAAGACCCTCCTCACGAAAAATGCATTTACCAGATTAAACAAATCTACAAAACTGAACCAATGGCATGTTTAGAACAAAGAAATATATTGATAATAATATGTTGAAAATTCTATTATGTTTAATACACGCAAAAGGACCAGTCCTAGCCATTCTTAAACATACTTTATCTGATATGATAATAACATGCTAATTAAATTGATAAAGGTGTTATCTGCATTTAACCTGCTAATTACTAATTACACAAAAAACAAATTACAAAACTGAACCAATGGCATGTTCTTTGTGTGGTACAAGGAAGATTTGGCTATGAAAAAAAAACTGAAATGGCCTCATCATTTTTATTTCGATTGGAAAGAGGAGCGAAAATTGAGTGCAAGAGAAGGTATGTGATTTCTTCATCTTTTGAGCATCTGGCATCATATTCAACTGTAAATTTCAAATGTATTGCATTTTATTTGATCACGAATACTCTCATAAATGACCGCATTCTACTGGTGTCGTGCCCTAGCCCATGCTTTATCTCCATTATTTGATATTATTGGTACTTTTGCTCAATGATATCGATTCACTATTTTCAAATGTTTGGATTGTTTAGACAGTTACATTTCCTGACTGTTCCTCTAGTACACAGTCAGGAAATGTAACTGTCTAATGATTATATGTAATGTTGAATGGATTAAATG
>MU228212.1:3237349-3258346 GCA_018584345.1 Thuja plicata
GCAAAACTTTAAAAGTGCAACATACACAAGTATAATCAATAAATCAACCAGGATGATCAGAAAAGGAAGCAAGAACTAGAAGATGTCCTGCATTAGCTCTCTCACACTAAAATAATAATTGCAGTAAAAATTAGATTCAAATAATGTTTTTTCTGCAAACCTTTAGCAGTGGAGTATTGTTGCTGATATGTCAAGGACTTCTTAGGAGTAGCTGCACTTATTCGCATAGGTCTCATAGAACAATATACCCCATTCATTTCAGTCATGGAACGGTTCCTTTCATTCTCATCTGCAAATTTAACAAATCCATAGCCCTTTGAACGCCCAGTAGCAGGATCTGTTACAACCTTTGCACCTCTAACAGATGAATAACGTGCTCTAAAAGTTTCCTGTAGCAGATAATCTGTGACATCTGGAGCCAAATCCCCAACAAATATGGAGTGCTCTGGGCCTCCAACTAATCGTCTTTCTCCTAAACCAAAAGAGGCCCAATTTAATCTGAAAAGTTGTTCTGTGCCAGGCATCTGTGTGCCATTGTATGTTTGAAGAATCCTCTCAGCCGCTGAATGAGACACAAACTCCACAAAGCCATAGCCTTCAGGATAGCCAGTCAACTTGTTCCGAATTACCTTTATAGAGACAACCTTCAATGACCAAAGACCAACATCAATATAATATTGTCACATATCCAATACAATATCATAAAAGCACCAGCGCAAGCCAAGAAGTGGCTTTGAAAAATTAATCTAATTGCAAAATCTCAGCTCCCTTTGAAAACATGTGATAGTTTGAAAATAAGCAACTCTGTGTACATTGTACAGATATAAAGAAATTTAAAAATTAGCATCAAAGACGTCCAATTTGATGTATTCCAAAATTATAAAATGTAATTTTGTACTTGCTTGAACATGGAAGTAGTCATGCCTATTCTGGAAATTCTGTTAAAAAGAACTATGCCTTGATTTGATATTTTAAATGCGCAACTTTTTTAAAGGCCATCTGCTTCAAGTTGTGGAGAACTCATTTTTAAAATCTTCTTGAATCTTACACACAAAATATTCTTATGTCCATGGCTATTCGGATTTGTTTATATCAAGTAAAACTAGTTGAATCTTACTTTTCTTATAGAAGCTTACAAGCAAGAAATATTCTTACTTCCACGGCTGTTAGGATTTGATTGTATCGAGAAAAACTAATTGAATCTCTGTCCAGATGATGATACATTGAATCATCTGCTCAACATCTCAACTGTGAAGCCTTGTTGGAAAGTCATACTTTTCTCACAAACTTCAATCAAAACCAATGGGTCATTTAACACATTGGACATGTGCATGCATTTCAAACCCAAAGCCCCCAACATGTAGTGCCTCTCATGTTTGCATTTTATCATAAATGTATTCTTTTGATCCAAGCTAGACTTCGTATATGGTTTACCATGTGACTACTGGTGTATTAGTCTTTTGTACTGGCATTCTGGTGATGCATCTGATTACTGTTATATTCTTTTGTTCATAAGATATCACTGCTGATGTGGATAGTAGGTTATACTTATGATTTCAGTGATGATCATATATGCATGATGACTCTACGGCAATGTGGCATGATGTTATATGATGATGTCTGGATAAATTTACATATAGATGATATTTTGGCCATATTGAGTTGGTGACTTTATGATGTGCACTGATGTTGTGCCAGTGATTGGATGAGATGTTCCATTGTTGATCATGTATGGTTAGTCATTTGATTCGTGTTAATGTTTTGAACCAAAATAGTATAAATGCAATATACAGAAACTCAGAAAGCATACAAACAATTGACACAGATATTTTGTTACAAGTGTGGTTGTCATTGCACCAAAAGATCGACCTATCAATGCCCGATACAACCACTAGACTTATAGAATTCACAAGAGGTGGTTAATCCCTTGTCACGAATCCCGAGGGGAGCGCTGACCATTTTGCCAACAATCTCCCCCTCAGCATTACCCAAGGGGATTCGAACATGTGACCAAGCTCTGATACCAATTGTTACAAGTGTGGTTGTCGTTACACCAAAAGATTGACCTGTCAATGCCCAATACAACCACTAGACTTATAGAATTCACAGGAGGTGGTTAGTCCCTTGTCACGAATCCTGAGAGGAGCGCTGACCATTTTGCCAACAGATTTACCCTGGGAAAACCCTCCTACTCGAGGAAGAAAAACCCAACCCCACAAAAGATTGATCCTTTATTGTATGCTCAAAATGAGTACAATGTTATCACGCTTACGATTGAAAACTCTCAACAGTCAATCAAAAGCCTTTTTCTCAGTTTGATCACTTTGGCTATGCAAATGCAGAATAAACAAAAGAACTACAAGTATCTCACAGATACTTCTATCACTGAGAATGTCTTACAATCATAAAACGATCATACACTTGATCGAACATGAAATCATTCTGCAACATATCCCATACACATTACGGAAGATACAAACTTATGCTTCAAAAAAAAATCACAGATAACTCCAAACATCGAGCTCTAAAATGCTACAAAGAAAAGTCTCATCACTATATTCTATCCTCGCATAGTAATCCCATAATGCGGTTTTATTCAACTGATCTCCAATAACATTCGAAGAGACTTTGTCGAGGAACACCAAGAGACATTGTTCATTACTCCATAAAGAATCATCGACAGTTATTGATCAAGAATAATTCCAGCTTACATGCCCGCACAATCCACATGGCATCAACCACAAATCACCCAACATTTAAGAAGAGATACGAACCAATATTAACCCATTCCCATTCTGAAGAAATACCTCATAATGAAAGACGACAAGGAAGACGGTTGTCCAAAATCGGTGATCACATACAGCACAATATATCTGGCACACCTTGACCATAAAGTTGGGCAGTATCCAATAATAAAAGATTGCCGAAACAACTTAAGAAATATGGAAGAGCAGCCATAAGAGCATCTCAGCAGCACGGCATACACATACAAAGATGGCTTGAGAACACCTTTTAGAATCATCGCATGTAGAAATGATTTCTCCTGTAGCTATTAAAATATTAACACTCTCTCTTAGCAAAGGAGAAATCCTTTGCAGATTTCATGTCATGGAGTCTCTCAACATGACAAACACAATGGCTACACCCATATGTGTCAACAACAAAACTTTATCACGAATTCTCTCAACGTGATATCGTCATCTCAACAAGACGTTCACCGTGGCTACTCCCTAAAGGATGAATAACACAAGAGCTAACTCATGGAGTCTCTCACATGACATCCACCATGGCTAGTCCCAGAGGGTGTAATCACCATACCTGCTCCCAGAGGGTGGAACAAGGGCTTTCACCTCAAACTTCTTTCACAAAGAAGAATGCATTAACAAGGGATTTCACCTCGAACTTCTCCCTCACGGAGAAGAACTCATTAACAAGGGATTGCACCTCGAACTTCTCCCTCACGGAGAAGAACTTGTTAACAAGGGATTTGCACCTCGAACATCTCCCTCACGGAGAAGAACTTGTTAGCAAGGGATTGCACCTCGAACTTCTCCCTCACGGAGAAGAACTCATTAACAAGGGATTGCACCTCAAACTTCTCTCTCGCAAATCTTCATGATGATGTGGCTCTCTCTGAGACATATATCAACCTTCTGACCTCTTGTCCAAGTCAGACTCCCTCTGAATCTGATATCAACCTTCTGACCTCCTCGTCCAAGGTTGCCTGTGAAGGACAGTCAGACTCCTTCTGAATGGAGACTCCCTCTCAGCAAGGGCAGCATTCTCATTGCTTTGATTATCATAACAAAATAGAGTTGATTCTAATGTTGAGCAAACAAGGAGCTTTAGAAGTCACACTGCTACACGAGCTTGTTGATCCTCAGCAAAAGGATTTGGCACTCTCCCTTTGCTGCTCAAGCTCCCTCTAATTGTCATAGCCTCCTCTTAGAAGTAGTTGATCACAATGATAGGTATTTCGTTGTTTAGTATCTTCGTCTTTCTCAACTTCCTTGCTAAAGCAAACTTTTCATCCAAGGTTGACCCAACCTTATCAACTTAGACTCATGACAGCAGACTAAGTCTTCATGAATGATCAATACTCCCAACTAGATGTTTAAACTCTTCCTCATGAGATTTCAGATAATTAATCCACCATACTTTAGCTCCTTGATCCATCCTGCAACCAAGAGAGATTAATAATAATTAATAGAATCAAACTACCTAGAAGAAAAACATAGAGATCAATGCTAAAAGAATACATGAATTACTATACTAAAGAAGAACTACATAAAAGATTTATAATCATGATCAATATTCAAGGATATAAAAGTTATCTCTTGATTGTCCAATCTTTCCTCACAATTCACCAAATGTTGTTCACCGTCACATAGTTATAGTGCAGGCAGAGAATGCAAATTCGAATACCAACACAGCTGCTATCCTCATAGGCATGAATGTCAAACATGTAAGAATAGACGGGCATGATCACATTCTCCCCGTTGATGAAAAATGAAAGCTTTGGACAAGGTTGCATGAGAAGCCTCAATAGCCCAGGATTGTAACACCCGCGGCAAACATCAAACAGCATATTTGACACCCATTAGTCATCACGATACTTCTAGAACCAATCGTCCTATTATGGTTTAGGATCTTTACGTAGACCCACTCTGATACCATGTTAACGTTTTGAACCAGAATAGTATAAATGCAATATACAAAAACTCAGAAAAGCATACGAGTAGATGACACAAAGATTTACCCTAGGAAAACCCTCCTACTCGAGGGAGAAAAACCCAGCCCCACAAAAGATTGATCCTTTATTGTATGCTCAAAACAAGTACAATGTTCTCACGCTTATGATTGAAAACTCTCAACAGACAATCAAAAGCCTTATTCTCAGTTTGATCACTTTGGCTATGCAAATGCAAAATTAAAAAAACAACTACAAGTATCTCACAAATACTTCTATCACTGAGAATGTCTTACAATCATAAAACGATCGTACACTTGATCGAACATGAAATGATTCTATAGCATATCCCATTCACATTACGGAAGATACAAACTTATGCTTCAAAAAAAAGTCACAGATAACTCCAAACGCCGAGTTCTTCATGCTACAGAGAAAAGTCTCAATGCTATATTCTATCCTCGGATAGTAATCCCATAATGTGGTTTTATTCAACCGATCTCCAATAACATTCGAAGAGACTTTGTCGAGGAACACCAAGAGACATTGTCGTTACTCCATAAAGAATCATCGGCAGTTATTGATCAAGAATAATTCCAGCTTACGTGCTCGCACAATCCACATGGCATCAACCACAAATCACCCAACATTTAAGAAGAGATACGAACCGATATTAACACATTCATGTTCTGAAGAAATACCTCACAATGAAAGACGACAAGGAAGGAAGATGGTTGTCCAAAAACGGTGGCAATATATCTAGCACACATTGACCATAAAGTTGGGCGATATCCAATAATGAAAGATTGTCGAAACAACTTCAGAAATATGGAAGAGCAACCATAAGAGCATCTCAATAGCACGGCATACACATACAAAGATGGCTTGAGAACACCTTTTAGAATCATCGCAGGTAGAAATGATTTCTCCTGCAACTTTTAAAATATTAACAATTCGGGGATCTGTTATATGCTCATTATTGTTGTTAATGATAATTGTTGATATTTAATGTATTTAGTTTAAATGAGATTATGGTTGCAATGTTTAGATGATGATTATAAGTGAAAAGGAGTGATCTAATAACTTTCGAATACATAATGATTGCATCGTTAAAATTCCTTTTTCAGTGATATATGTTATTTGATGATTTTATGTGCGCTTCGGCTCTTTATATATATGAGCAAATACAGTTGATGTGTGAATGTTTCAGTGATAGTAGGTATGTGGCATCGACTCCACCTAGATTCACAGGTTCGAGTGTGCCTGTATCCCCAATGGTGGTTAACTGGAGTTAGTCATATGGTCATTCATATTGTCCATCTTAATTATCATTCCTATTCTTGGGCAATAATCACTCATTCAATTATCATGTGGTAATGTTTGGTAACCCTTGCATATTGTGATAGATCAATAATGTGTGCTTGTGCATTGTCACTATCCGCAGTGATCGCAATTACGTATTTAAAATAAAATAATACAAATAAATGTAATAAAATATATTGCCTAGTAGTTTATTATTTTAGCGGTGAATTTGCCATGAGTATTTGCTTTAATTGGGATTTAATGATTTAAATGATTTTGGATTTTAAAAGTTTATTTTATAATTTTGACTTAATAGGTTGTACTATATTTTATTATTTTGTCAAAGACCCCTTTTTAATTATGCCCAAAAAGCTCATTTTCAACTTGTTATTTTTCTAATTTGCTTGGAGCTCTAAAACCCTCTTGTTGAAGATTTGGATTTTGGCTTGGATTGGGAGTTTTGATTGGAGAAATTTTGTGGGTGTATTGGCTCTTTGGATTGCTCTTGCTGAATTCTTCTTGCCTTTTGGTCTTCATAGCTTCTTGTGGAGTCTTTGGTAACTTCTTCAATTTTGGGCATTTTCTTGGATTAAGATAGGATTCTCTTTGTTTCTAATTTGTTCTTCAATTTGATTAGTGTGAGTGTGTTGCAAATGAATTGTTGGAAGATTTTAAACATGTTTCTAATTTGTAAAAATGATTTTGGTGAATTGATTATTTCCCATCCCCATCATTATGCCACCCATTTGATATTGAATCGGTGTTTTATGACTTTGATTGCATTTTTGGAATGGTGGAGGTAGGGGAATTAATAGGTTTTCCCAGATTTTTTATCCTTTGAGTTTGAATTTTTGGTGATTTTGGGTGGGTGGTCTCCATGCTTGGTTTTGGGACAATATATGGGTGCAATTGATGATTTGTGAATGGAAATATGGATACTAATATGTGGTAATATGATATGGCATATGGAATTTTTTGTGAGATTCGTACTCTTGTTTTGGAACCAATGGAGTGTATACTGTGAACATTGTCGACGAGTGCATAATGTGAAATTGGGATATTGAGATATGAGATCTTATTCCATAATGTCATTGTGATTTTATCTTGGCTTGAACTTGGGTTGGGTGTAGACCTAGAACCGGGGAGTGGCTCTAAATGGGGGCTGAGGCATAAAGGGGCCACTAGGATAACCCATTGGAGAGATGCTTAATACAAGTGATAACATAATAAAATGAATGGTGTAAACACATAATAACAAGATAATAAGTATGGCTAATGTGTGCCTTGAGTGCTCCCTTAGGCTGAGGACGCATCGAAGGACTGGTCGCTCATGTGACGTTGATCTGGCAAATCAAGCCTCCTTGTCTTCATGGGAGGATTACTTGGTTCCGCATGTGTCATCCCTTTAGCTATGCGATGACACTCCCACTTCCGGACTTTCCACCCATACCCTGTGTACACCTTAGTAGTGACCCTATGAGATTGTGCATTTGGTTATTCCCTAGTATATGACATGGCATTGGCCTCTTGTTGGATTGTCGTCGTGATTGGATAGCATGCTAGTGCATTGCATGGTTGTAAGCCTTATTGCATTATTGCTTGTATGATTGCTTGGATCGTTGACTCTCTACGAGCATAATGGGGTGGACTTAAGGGAATCACATGGTCGGGTGGCATGACAAACCACAGTTGGGGACCAGTGTATAGGTTCTAGTGAGGACCTGGGAATCACATCACCTCCCTTCTTGCATTCTTGTATCTCTTGATGTATTTGTAAATTGATCTTGTAATGGACAATGTAAGAATGTTTGTTGTATTAGAATCGAGTGAATTAAGCCTTGATGAGATGCATTTTGATGTTCTTATAGTAGCTTAAAATGTATTTTAGTCATGCATTTTCATGTGTTTGGGCCGAAATTGTAGATTGGCACCTGAGACTATCTTTCAGCGCTTGCGTTGATCGATGTCTCCACCTATCGACCAACTCCTCAGAAACACTGGACTGAGAGAGTCCAGTCACTGGGGCGGACTAGACTATAGAACGACATCTACGTCTGCAAAATGTCGGCTGCACATCAACGTTTGTGCTTGGGGTTTGGCATCTTCGCTTGAGGATTGGTGTCTACATTTGTCCTTCGGCGTCTTCGCCTAATCTTGTTGTGCATTTGGTTTGCTGACCTACTCATGGTTGCGGGATGGTTTGGTAATGCATTTATGATATTTAATTAGTTGAATGACTAGGATTAGCTTATGATCTAATCGTTTATGGCATGATTGGACTTCATAGGAAATTTGGATTTGGTGCTTTATAATGAACCTAGCATTGGAATTCATGGAACCCTTGGAAGCAATTGGTAATCTTCCACTTATGCTAGTTTATGTATTGACATATTAATTATCTTATAGTAATGAGCAATGTGATGGCATGTTATGTTGCATGCATGATCAAATGTAATTGTTTTCAAACAAAATAAATCCAAATGTTTTAGTGTATGTTTTGTCTCTCGTTCTGAGGGTTTCTTGGTGGGGCATTGCACAACTCAAAAACAAAACATTGGATTAACTAACATGTTGGGCATATGTTTGTCACACAAATATATTCTTGTATTCTAGATGTTCTTTTGAGGTTTGAACATGTATATATAAGAGATCCATGTCGCTTTTTGGGATTGTCAGCATGTCAAATTGATTTTGTACAATGTTTTCGCCTGATTAGAATACTTAGCAATGTAGAATATTTTACCTCTAAGATTGGAAAGATAATGTGTTAGTTTTTAAATTTATTGTGATGGTTTCTTTGCAAAAGACAAGTTTTGAGATTCTCTTGCAAAGGCATATACAAATGACAAATGTGTTTTGCATTATTAATATTTATTATTTTCCCTTTATTTTAAAATACTTAATATATGAGACTAGTTTACTTTTGGGATCCCCTTTTGAACAGAAATTTTTTCATTTTTAACCGAATATATAAAATGTCAACACTACCTTCATTTTACCAAGTATTTTTAAATACGTTAAAGTTTTATTTCCATTTTTCACCAAACATACTACCAAGTAGGGATTATTGTCAAAAGATGCTGTGGATTCATATATCAGACCCTACGCCAACAGTTTCGCCTCCACCTCAAGTGATGTGGTGGCCCATATTCTGATGTAGGCTAAGCAAAATATTAAAAAATTATAACCAGGCAGCAAATTATTGGATGGGTTTCAGTGTAATGGTGATAAACCACTTTTAAGCGTAGTTCATTTATAAATAAGCAGCAGATTATTGAACGGGTTTACATTTAGGTGATACACTACTCTTGAGAGTGCGACTCTGCTTGATACCTCCAACTATATTTTATTTTATTTTAAAGTTTTAAAACAGCCCATCTGCACACTGAAGAATTACCAAGCAGTTTTTTTTTGTATACAGCCTAAGCAGAATTCTTCGGGATAAAAAACATCCTACTGTTCTTCTCCTGTTAATGAGTTACAAGTTCAGACAGGAAATGTCAGGTATTTATTTCACTTTACAAAGGGATTCCAGAAACCTTTTTAGTACAATCCCAGACTTCAATACTATTTCAAGCCCTAACTTTGATTTTATATAAAAACCTAACCTGCATTCTATTTCAAACAAGCTGAGTCATATGCAGATACCGGAACACAAGTAACACAGGAAACAGAAGACATTAGAGAACGAATAAATAGACTACGAAGCGCACCTCTCCAGTGTGCGCAAAGCAGGTTTGCAAATAACCTTCATCGACCCAATACTGCAAATCCCCAATCCACAACGTCCTGATTTCATCATTCGAATACTGCGGCTGTTGCTGATACTGCTGCTGTGTCTGCATCATCCACTGCTGTTGTTGATCCATCACTAAGTACAAGCCCTAGAAACCACAATAATGGGTGGAATCTAGGCCTCACGACTTCCCGAAAACTTCGAAACGGTAGTGGTAGTCGCAGCGAAAGTTGCGTCAAATAAAAATTGAAGATTATTCGAGATGTTGATAGGCAAATCCGGTGCTTTAAGGTTTCATCCCACTGGTTGATGCAGGAAACCACGAGCGTTTATACTAGTTTTTTATATTCTTTGCTCCCTATTTTCTATGGTTTGTTAACTTGAGTTGGGGATAATTTTACATACGGAATTAGGTTTTAGTTGCATGCAGGGAATTTGTTTAGAACCTCTTCTAATTTTCTAGGAGCGGTTAACGTTAAAATTTGAATTTTTTAAAATTATAATATCAAATTTTTAATATTATAGATAGAAAAAATATATATTTCTAAATATTTTTAATTTCTTTTATTAAAAAATAATATTATGATTTTTAAGATTTTTAATAATTTGATGTGGTTAAAAATTAAGTTTGTGAGGAAAAAAAATTATTTCATTTTTAAGGGGGTGTGTCTTAAAAAGAGTTCATGATAAGATTTCAATAATCTATAGTAGGTTTCTTCTAATATCATATAGAATATGTTGCTTTATAATTATAAATCATGAAATCTCCTACATAGGTCCACTTCCTTGTGGATTGTAATTCTCCATATAAATTAACCAGAAATCAGTAAAGGGTATTTGTAGATAGTTTTTTGCATTGACAATATGGGAATCCTAGAATAACAAATAATAATGAGGGTGTCAAACACCGTAATTAAAAATATCGATTAAAAAGGTGAAGGTAAAGGTTGTCATCAAAGCTTGGTGTGTCTAAGTGTATCATCTCCTTTTGGACTTTTTTTATCAAATTCTTCAATATAGAAAAGTTTTCGAGTGAGGTTAAAACAGTTTTTGAAGGGAACCGTAACCCTGTACAATTTAGAAAAAAATATATGCAGGAAACAGCACCACAAAAAAGGAAAAGACAGCAAAAAACAACTGCTGGGGGAAAAAGATGGAGACAATAGAAACCGCCCAGCACAAACTACCAGCAAAAAGAAGCTAAACCGACGAAAAGATTACAAGCCCAAAAAATAGCATAGTTAGGTCATTTTTTCCATAATCTCCACAGAGTCAACCATCACCATTTTATATTTGTCGATAGCCTCTCTGAGATCCTTTATTTCCTTTATGCTACCGGTTTTCACCTTTTTTTGCAATCGCTCTAGTACGAGTCCCAAGACCAACAATGCTGGGGTCTATAGCAATATCATCATCCATAGTAATGGGAGTAGTGTTCCCGTCCAACACTGAGAGCAGCGCCCTTAAGTTGTTGTCAGTCACCTTCATGCCCTCATAGTTATTTTTCATGATACGGATGAGAGTGTCTTCAATACTCTGAATATGGCTTTCAGTCGTCTGATGACGAAAATTAACCACCGCATTAATCCTTAGTTATAGCTTCTCCAGCAGCCTTTTTTCCACTTCTTCCTCCTGGGTCTCATTTTCATTAGTAGCCTTGGTCACTGGTTTAGCAAGCAGCAGAGCAATCTTATTCACTCTGTCCTAGAGCTCATCATACTTACCATTTATATCTTTGATTTCTTCAAGAAGCCATGAATTTAGCTGATAGTCCATCTCAGTCCGCTCTTTAACTACCTACATAAATATTGTGGGCTCTTGGCTTTTCATTGTCTCATTATCATGGCTGCCTTCAGCATTCTCTTTTCCTTTTTTATCATTCCCCTCTTTTTTATTTACCTCAATCTTCTCAGAAGTATCCCTGGAGAGCATACCCTCTTTAGACTGAGAGTCAACATAGTTCACCAGAATAGGTGTATTGTCGGGAGTAACCTTTGCTTTAGACTTCAGGCTAGACTCACTATTCTTCTTCACTAGGGAGGTAGTACACACCTCGCCATGGGTACTAGTATCTTCCGGCGCCTTGTTGTCTTCAGGTCCTTCCATGTCCATATCCTCTATATTAACATTGTTGTTGTTATCCATCTCCCGGAGGAGCCAGTAACACCCTTATCCTGAGAATCAGTATCATCCTTTGTATCCTTACTTGCTTCCTCAGAGAGGAATTTAGCCGCTTCACCCTTATCACCTTTTTCATCCTCCTCCTTAGCCTTTGTTTTGTTATCTGTGTCCATACCAGCCTCCTCTGTGAGAATCTTAGTAGGATCTACTAAGACATTGTTAGCTTTGGCCTTCCTCTTTTTTCCTGGAGTGTTGCTTTCATTAACCGTAGGTCTTTTACCCTTCTTATCCATGTTCGAGCCAGCGACCTGGGTGTTATCCTACAGCTTAAATTTTGCATACTCATAGATTAGCAGAATAAGCCCATCATGAAGAATAGATTTCTCTGTACTCTTCATGTTTTCCATAATGCTATTACCCAGAGATTTGAGCAGAAGGTAGGGGAAAGAGATTTTCCTTTTGTAGCGGAAGTGATTAACAAGCATAAAGCAGAAATTATAAACCCTAGTATAGCGACCCTCAAGCGTAAAATATTGCATGATAGCTTTGACTAGTTTTTCCCAGAAAAGCTTCATATGACAACGCATGACATAGTCCCCCGGTTGTTTAACAAGAAGATCTCTTTCTCCCTAGGTCTTAGGATACATTCTAGCCTCATTCTTAGCCATAACCCTACTTCTATAGTATTTCAACCCTGACATTTTAAGACCCGTTATTTCAGAAATAACTTTCTCAGTAACAGAGAAGGACTTACCACAAATTGTCACATTTCTGTTATCCCAGCTATCCGCAAATTCCTTGGAGATGTCCTTGTCGTAACCATGGAGTCTCTCCATATAATCAGTGACCCCGCCTTCCTTGAGTCTATTCCAGACCTCGACCTCTTTTTTCCATTTACAGACCGTGGGCTCTTCACGTTTTAATTTTCCTCTGATTTTTCCAGTAGACCAGACTTTAGAATATCACACAGGATGAGTGCCAAGATCACAAAAAATAGAGCAGAGCGAGTAAATTGTGATAATGGACCACATTTTAAAAGGAATGATAGCATCTTTCCCACAAGTGTAATTATTATTGCAATGGTCGATGTGCGTGCGAGACCCATATTTAAGGCAACTACAAAAACTATCCATTTTTGTCATCATCATTAGTAGTAGCTCTGGGTTTATGGTGGATTTGGTCGTACCTTATACGATCTAGGACTTCAATATTTAATCCTTGATTACCTTGCCAGTTCCTGGCATCATCACTATAAACTCCCACATTCGCCAGGTTGTCAGCCATAGTGTTTGACTCTCTAAAAGCATGACTGACGTGTGTGACATCAAAATCAGATAAAAGCTTTTTAATCTAAGAGATGATGTGACTCGTATTCCAAGACGGAGTATGATTACCATTAATGCAATTAATAGTATTCATGGAGTCATCTTCCAGCCACAGCTTGGAGCAATTCTGTCTTTTCGTCAACTTGCAAGCATAGAGATTTGCCATAGCTTCAGCAACATGGCTAGTTTGAGATCCAATAGGGATAGCAAAAGCAGCAACACAACTACCTTGGGAACTTCTAACAATGCAACCACATCCAACAATGTCGGGGTTACCTTTAGCAGCGCCATCAAAATTAACTTTATACCATCCAGGAGGAGGGGAGCTCCAAAGAGCTGTCTCACGCGTAGTAGGAGTAGACTTAAAATTAGCAGAAAAATTCCAGTGCTCAATAACATCCTTATCAAAGATCCCTTCCATGAGTTTAGGTTTAATTTCACAAGCTATTTTTGTTTTTTCAACAATACTTCTAACAATTTTGGAGCCGATCAAAAAAGTAGTGGAGATTTTGTTTCTGAATATCTTGTCATGTCTTTCTTTCTAGATCCTCCATATAACATGTGGGGTTGTGTATTTCCAAATAAGTTTTCCCAACTGGTGAGGGATGGGAGAACTCCATTGTGATAGGCACTCTTTAATAGTGTTAGGGAAGACCCAGCTGATTTTCCAATGTTGGCAACACTACCCTTCAAATTTCTCTTGAGAACTGACAATGAGGCAATAGGTGAGAAGAAGACTCGACATCTTTCATACAAAGATAGCATCTATTAGGAATCATCCAGCCTCTTTTAGTCAGGTTCTCGGTAGTAAGGATTTTGTCCTGAACAAAAATCTAGAAGAAAAAGTTAATTTTAAGGACAAGGGAAGGATACCAAACCTTAGCCCAGTAGGGCTCCACTCTGTGGGAGGAAAGCAGAGAATAAGCAGAAGCCACCGTGAAATTACCATTGGGATTAGGGGCCCAAATGAGCTCATCTTCACAATTAACTTTGATCTCCCAGGGGGCTAGATCAAAGTTAATAGGTTTCAATTGTGGATCAATGTCACTGAGGTTGACCCATTTATTATCCTTCTAGTAATCCGCAACTTTACACCCAATTCTTAGGGAGCAAATTTCTGCAAATTGGGCCATATCAGGGTACTATATGAGGGGTTTATCCCTAAACCAAGGATCATCCCAAAAGTTGATTTTCTGACCATTTCCAACTTTCCAATGAGCCCCTTTAGCAGCAAGAGGTCTAGCTTTCAAGATATTATTCCATATCACAGATCCCTGCACAGTGATGGGAGAGGAGAGGAAGGACTCAATAGAGGGAGTAGCGAAAAGGTATTTTGATTTAAGGATTTTATTCCAGCCTTTTTCTTCTCCAAAAATTCTCTAGCTTTGTTTAGCTAGGAGGGCTAGATTGATATCCTTAATTTTTCTGATGCCAAGACCCCCATGTTTAATAGGTTTGCACACATTCTCCCAAGCCACAAGATGGATTCTATTTTTTTCCTCCGTGCCCGACCATAAGAATCTTTTTTGTAATTTCTCAATAATGTCAGCAATCTTTGTTGGAATTTTGAAGAGGCTCAACACATAAACAGGGAGATTCTACAGAGAGCTCTTGAGCAAAAGGATTTTCCCAACATTGCTAAGGAGGGTCCCTTTCCATCCAACAAGTTTTTTGTTGAACTTATCCACAATAGCATTCCAGAAAGAATATGGAGGTTTTAGGCCCAACGAGAGGCCCAAATAGCTGGAGGGAAAAGAGGCTATTGCACAACCAAGAATGGTCTCCATTCTCTGTTGTCTCATAGGAGAGGTGTTGACAAAAAAGAGGGATCTTTTCTCCCAGTTGATGAGCTATCCCGTAGTAGAGGAATAGGTATCTAGATCCTTCTTGATAGCTTTAGCTTCTTTAATCGAGGAAGAACCCATTAGCATTGTATCATCCACAAACTTCTTGTGGGAGTTGGGGGAGCATGAGGACGAGGGGAGGAGACCCTGAATTGAACCCTCCATGACCCATTTAGAGAGCAATCGCTCAAGGCTTTCAGTCGTGATAGCAAAAAAGATGGGGGATATGGGGTCCCCTTGGCGGAGCCCTCTATAAGGGAAGAACATATTAGAAGCAGGGCCATTCACCAGCACAGATATTGAAGGAGAGGAAATGAATTGATGAATAAGGCCAACAACTTTCAACAAGAAACCAAAGGCTGAAAGAACTTTACAAAGGAAATTCCAATCCACTCTATCTTAGGCCTTTGAGAGATCAACCTTCATAAGGAACCCATCCTTTTTTGAGGCCTCTAGAGAGTGGATATTCTCATGAATAGAGATAATAGAATCAAGGATCTGTCAGCCCGGGACAAACCCATTTTGTTGGGGGGAAATAATATCTGGGAGGAGCTTCAGAATACGAACCGTGAGGACTTTAGAGATGATCTTATAGAAGGTGTTACACAAGCTGATTGGTCTAAAACTATCAGCATTATCAGCACCCAGTCTCTTAGGGACCAGGACAAAAAAAAAAGTAGAGTTAGCTTCCTTCAAAAGGGAGCTAGAACCAAAGAACTCTTTCACTACATCCGAAATATCTTTCTCCACAATGTGCCAAAAAGCTTGGAAGAAAAACAGAGGGAATCCATCTAGACCTGGGGAATTTTCTCCCTCAAAAGAGAAGACCGCAACTTTGATTTCTTTAGTAGACAAGATTTTACTCAGCAACATATTATCAGCTTTGGTCATGATGCACAATATATAATCCAAAAGCAACTATTGGTTTTCTTCAGAGAGATCAGGGTCAGCTTTGAGAAGATAAGCAAAATAACCTGATAATTCTTTTTTGATATCCTCCTCCTTACTCAACCTACCATGAGTACCATTGATATGCTCTATCCTTTTAGTAGCCTTGTGTTTTTGGGCAGTAAGATGGAAGAACCGGGTATTCTTATCCCCCGCATGGAGCCATAGAGCCCTCAATCATTGCCTCCAAAAAACTTCCTCCTTAGAGATGATGTTATGATAATCAACTTGAATTTTGTTTTCCTTAAGTTTGTTCTCCTCAGTCAAACCCTCCAGCTAGATAGTTTGTTGGATCTCTTGGAGGTCAGCTTGGATAGAGATTTTAAAAATGTTGTGGAAAAGTTATTTTTTTTTTAAAACTATGGTGTTGTGGGATGCAACTCTTCTTTGTTCCAAACTTTAACTTTGTTCTTTATCCTTTTAAGTTTTTGAACCACTTTATACATTGTTGTTCCTTCCACTTGGACATTCCACCAATCAACAATGTTCCTAGCGAGGTTAGGGTGTTGCATCCACATTTTCTCAAATCTGAAGGGGTAGTTTCTCTTACCCAAGAGAGGATTCGCCTGGATAGAAATGGGAGAGTGATCAGAACCAGCACGATGAAGGGTAGACAAGGAGAAGTCATAAAGGAGGATCCAATCCATAGAAATCAGGGTCCTATCTAGGCAAACTTGGATCAAGTCATCCCCAGTTCTTCTATTCAACCAAGTAAAGTTGCTACCTCTAAGATCAAGGTCCAAGAGGGATTAATTATTAATGAAATCCATAAGAGCCACCCCACTATCAATCTAAGAAGAAATATCTCTAGATTTTTCAGAGTCGTTGAGAGGAGTATTGAAGTCTCCAACCACCATCCAATAATTATTCTTAAAGTCGCTTCTATCTATTTCCAGTTTACGCCAAAATCTATCTCTGCCAGTTTTAGAGTTGGGCGCGTAGATGTTTGAAAGAACCCATGTGAAGCCATCCCAAATATGATTAAACCGAATAGAAGATATGTTACCTTCTAAATTAATAATATCCCCTTGAATAGTATTAAGGTCCTTGAAGGAAGCAATACCCCCAGAGGCCCCAACTGAGTTGCATCCCACAACACCATAGTTTTTAAAAAAATTAACTTTTCCACTTTATCTCTAGCCATTTTAGTTTCCTGAATGAGGATGATATCTGGCTTCTAATCCCTAAAAATTTTTCTCAAAAGGTCCTATTTATGGGGGCTATTTAATCCCCTTATGTTCCAAGAAATAATCTTCATTTATTACCTTGAGATCAATCCTAGATGGTTCGTTGTCTCCCATCCGCAATACTTTGTCTACTTTCTTGTTCTCTTGTGAATCTATTTGGTCTTCTTCCCCTAGGAGGTTTAGGAGTTCCCACATCCACTCTCATAGCTTTTGTTATAAAGCCTCCTAGGGGAATCCCCATATTAAGACTATTATGTTTCTTCTTGCTATGTGAGACCTTAGTCCAGAGTTCCTCCGAGCAGGCTAAAAAGGGGTTAGATTCTTCAAGAGAGTCCACCCAGCTAGTATTAAGTTGGGGAGTTTGAGGGCTTAATATTCTATCATTAGTTTTAATTCCTTTTTCAATAATTACACCAGCAGGAGATTTAGATTTTTCAATACAAAGAGTTTCCATACCTGCAGGGGCATCTTTTATCTCTCCTTCTTCAAGGGATTCTTCTGGTTTCGTCATTTCCATTGAAGGATGTTGCACACTACTCCCTAAGTTATTGGCAACTTGGGAGGGGCCATTCAGTCTTAAGTATGAACCATTTCCTAAAAATATATCTAAGTCTGTCAAGCTAGAAGCTTTAGGGTTACCCGATGTTTTTTCCTTCCAGATCTTCCTTGGTTCCTTCAATGGAATGGTTTTCGCTTTCTAAGTTTTGAGGGGGCAGCCCTTAGCTTTGTGGCTTGATTTCTTACAAGAAAAACAAACAAAGGGGAGGGATTCAAACTCAAATTCTTGCATCCAAGCCCCTACATTTGAGTTAATCATAATAGTATTTGGCAGATCCCCCGTCTGAAGGATGTTCACACAAACTCTAGCATACACCCTTCTCATTTTCGTTGTTGTCATCGGATCTATAGAGAGGAGGTCTCCAAAGGAGCTAGGCAGCCCACCCAGGATGTCTTCATGTCAGTATTCCAATGGGACACCCAGGAATCTTACCCAGACCAGGGCTGAGACAAAAAAAGTCGAGTCGTTGAGAACCAGATTGGGGGACCATTTATGCAGAGCTAGAGAAAAATGACGAAGCATCCAGGGGCCACCGCAGAGGATATTAGAAAGATCTTCCATGTTAGAGAACTCAAAGGAAAAGAAGCCTTTAGTCATTGTGGCAATATCAACTTGACCTTTAAGGAACCATTTCTCTTCACAGACTGTCTGACAACTTCTATATTAGGTCTACCCCCAATAAACTTGCCTATTAGGGTCATCTCCATAGCAGAAATGGAGAAATCAATCAAGGGATCAGGGATAAAAATAGAGAACTCTCCTTTCATAGGGTTAGAGACCACATTGACCACAGGAAAGGAGGATTTCCCTGTTGGTTTTATACCAAAGAGGGCAGACCACTTACCCTTAGACATTGTCGTTCCTTCCTTGAGAGATTCTTTAGCCTGACAAGGCCCATCAAATTATGGGGGGCCCTCACCAATAATACTCTCGAAGTCAACATCCTTTGTTGACTTCTGACCGATTTGGTTGAGATCATCCTTTTTTCTCATTCTGCTAAGGGATCCCTTCAACAGAGCTGACTCCCTGAGGAGATGTCAGTTCAGATTCTGTACCCGCAGCACTAGTACCGCCATTGATAGGCCTGAGATTCGAAAAAAAATTCCCGCTCAAGCAAATTTCTGCAGATTACCTCCTAAATTTTTTTCCATTGTTTGATGAATTGTAAGTGTGAAACCATTCAATGTAGAAAAGTTACCAATTCAACAATATTTATTTGTTGTCACAGTACTTATTATCTTTAGGTCAAGAAATTGAGATTCATAATGTGATAACTTTGTAATGTTTGTACATTAAACAAAAACAAAACAAGGGTGATGTCCATGTAACAACAATGGTCCAAAGGCATAAAAACTAACAAAATAGAGGATCATCAGCATAGTAACAACATGTCAACATCAAAAACTAGGAGATTCCATTAGCAGATTATAAGCTACACCTAACATTATACTATAAACTACTAAAGTATTCACTCTAGAACTGTAGTCCAATAAAGAAACAAAATTATAAAGAGTGTTAACATAAAACCCTCATGGGAAACAAACAATATCAATAGTTAAAAAACAAAGTAAAATAAGCATGACCAACAACCTTCATATCACAGCCAGATTGATGGAGCATATGGTTCCAATCCTCAGTTAGGAACTTGAATAGTTCCTTGTAGTTATGTTCACCCTTGACATCTTTCACAATACCTTTGTTTGGCATAAGTAACAAAGATGTGCATTACACAAAGTATAAACCTAGAGAGGTTGATCATCTTCATTTCTAAGTCAAGAACTTTGGTCTTCGTCATCCCTAACTCAGTCTTCAGCATCCCCAACTATCTGGTCATAGTTTGACATTAAATGTGACTTTCTTTCACGTTGGTCTTGTTGGCTTCTTCTTCTTTAGGCTTTGCGTCTTGTGCTAAGTCCACCCACTTCATTTTACGCTATCAAAGATGTACGCAAAGCTATTGTTTTTGAATTTATCCAAACTTCCAGTTATTTAAATTTCTCCCCCTTTTCAACATCCTTCTCTTTCCCTTCCTTCTCCATAAAATTTATGCTCCCTTGTTCCTCACCTTCTTCCTTCAAGTCATAATCAACCAATTGAGCCTTTTTACCTCTATCACTCAAGCAACTCACCAGCATATAGAACCTTCACAAGTTGATCTCATTTTTATTGTAGCCCTCCCTAGTTTTTTTGTAATGTCCCCGATATAATTAAATAGTTTAATTAAAAGTAATTGTTGTATGGCCCTGAACTTGATAATGTTTTGGGCCCTTTTGTATTAATTAGTTAGTTTTAAATTATTTAGTGTCGGCCTCATTTGTAACCCTTTGGGAGACTTCTCGGATCCCATTTATAAGGTTGAGTTTGGCATAGTTGTACGTAAAGTGAATCTTATGTTTTCTTTGCACTTGTGAATTCTAGATGTAGTTCAACACTGTCGCAGTTTTGGAGGTGCAAGATCCTCCCTATTTTGTATTTGTAGTTTTGGTGGGTGTAACTCCTCACCCTACTCTACTTATTATCTAAATATGATGTAATCTAAAATATATATTATGAAAATACAAATGATCTTGTCTTTGCAATTCATTATGGTTGTTGGTAAATGCCCTGAGTTAGAATTTATTCACAATAACACCTTTGGCATATGTGAACCATATAGTTGACTCATATCAATTAAGAGTGTCGAAGGGTGTCAACTACCAACCACCAACTACCAACCACCATCTGTCATCCACTATCTGCCATCCGCCATCCACCATCCATCATCCATCATCCATCATCCATCATCCATCATTTTCCATCCACCATCCACCATCCGCCATCTTCCATCCGCTAGTGACCATCCGCCAACCGCCAACTGCCAAGTGTTGAGTGCCAAGTGCCAAGTGATACATATGTCTTATATTTCACGATATGTGTCAGACATAGTCATCATACGGGTGGGGAATAGTTACCATACGGGTGAGGTGTATTTGTCGTACAGGTGAAGCATAATCATCATACGAAACTTTTCATCAATTGCCATATACGGGTGTGACTGAACGCAAGGGTGCCATACAGTGGAGTTGTGTCGATGAAGGGTGTGTGGTGTCATTCAGAACATTACAGTGGTATTTGTAATCATCTAAAAATGGTCATCTAGACTATTAGCCCCTTTCTAACATTATTTGCTAAAATCTTCAATTGCTCATTCTTGATCAAATCCTAGCTTTGTCATTCATTCGATTATTTTCTATGGGCTAACCATTTTATCCTAAGTCTTTATTTATTTAAAAGGAATTCCCTCCC
>MU228212.1:3268418-3293294 GCA_018584345.1 Thuja plicata
TGGTTTATTAGCAAGGTCATAGGCTTAATTAGCTCTAGCTGAGAGCAATACTCAAAATAGCCTTGCACTCCATGCCTAGGGAGCTCTAAACCGATTTCTCAAGGTTTCCAATCCATGGATCCTCTTGCAAGAAATGGTTTAGAGAAGTGCACCACTTGAGTGTGTACAGTATTAGAGTTGATGATCTTGCCAAATTGTTGGGTTGTGGATGTGGAACAAGCTTATTGTATACACCAGAAGGAGCTACTATTCTACAGACAGAATGGGGGATCCACAAAAACCTAACACTGAGACCACAAAATTGTTGAGGGAGTTGAGGGAGCTAACCAGAAGCTAGAACCAGCTCAATGAGGCCATGGCTAGGGGAGAAAAATGACAACAACTCATGGAGAAGACAATGCAATGACTAACAGAGGGTAGAACAAATGGAGAACCCAATAAACACAATGACAATTCAATCACTGGAAGATTAAGCACACAACACTCACATTCTCGGTCGATGATGCCAACATTTCCCCTAAGAGAACAAAAGCATTTCACAAAGAGAAAGAGCCAACTTTCCAAGAGGTGTGAGAGCAACTAAGACAAGAATGGAGGGATGTGGATCTTGAGGGAGATATATCCTTCAAGGATTATGTAGATCTTTGAATGAGATACTCGAGCGACAAGATTCATGGCTATTACAATGATGACATCAAACAAAAGATTGACAAGATAAATCTATAATGCTTTGATGGATCCGAGGCAACATTAGCATGAACATGGGTACAGAAAGAAGATATCTACTTCTATCTCAACCCAATGCCTGAGGATGAGGTGATCAAATTTGTAGCCCTGCACCTAGAAGGAGTTGCTCACAAATGGTGGCACCATGGAGTTGTCACCCCCAGTCATGATAGAATAACTTCATATTCTAATTTCACAGAGAGGCTTATCGATCAATTTGACGGGAAGGATCCAAATCTCAACTTCAAGGAGTTGGCTCAACTGAAGCAGTCGGGACCAGTGGATAATTGCGTCACAAAATTTTAGAGACTATTAGTTTTGGTTACAGACATTTCGGAGAGGGGGTTGGTGTTAATGTTCATGGATGCATTGATGGAAGCCTTGAAGGGTTGGTTCAAAGGGTTAAATCCTAGAACACTCACTGGAGCGATCAAGAAGGTGTATGATATGGATACCTTATCTTCTTCCAAGAGTTACATGCATACCAAACCACCCCCCACACCGAAGGAGAAATATAGCAAATTGTAAAAGAAAAAAATCATTATTAGATGAGGCCACAAAGCAAGAGCTGAGGAGGAGAAAAATTTATTACACATGAAAGGAACCATGGGAACCAGGCCACAAATGCTTAGGCAAGGGGAAGATCCACTACATCGAAGTGGTATCTGAAAGTGAGGGAGAAAATGAAAAATTTGAATCACGGGAAAAAGAGAAAGTGAGTCATGCAAAGAAAATTGTCACACTGGTATGAAGAGGGGGCGTCATTGTAGCACTAGCTGACACTTCGACATGTAGTGTGTTTCGAGTGCATGGCATGCTCTAGGGACAACGGGTCATAGTCATGTTGGATAGTGGGGCTACTCTCAACTTTATTTACTCATCACTTATCACCCGGAGGGGTTTGCGTACGAAGGAGCACAAGGGGTTTGAATTCAAGGTAGCAGAAGGAAATCTCTTATCATGCACTCATCTGGTTCTGCAACTGAGCATCGCCATGGGAAACTACATGGTTATAGGTGATTTCTTTGTTGTATATTTGGATGATACAGATGTCATATCAGACATTCAATGGATGGAGACCCTCGACCAATACACACAAAGCTTAAAGAGGATGGAATTATCATTTAAGGTGGATGGAAAGAAGGTGGTTCTAAGAGGAATGTCGAATAGTGGCCTGAGGGAGGTTTCAGCTAAGCAGATGGAATCAATTTTCAGACATGATGATGTCATATGGGTGACACACTGCTTGGTATCAATGGAACCTTTGAGTAGGCAAAAAACTTACTACATGGATGAGGAGCTTCATGTAGTGTTGGATAAGCACAATTTGGTCTTTGTTGATACCTCACTTGGTATACCCCCACATCGAGGCTTTGAGCATACCATCGAGTTGGAGGAAGGGGCCAAGCTTGTTATCACCATGCCCTACCGCCATCCTAAGAAGTTCAAAGAAGAGATAGAAAAGACGATATAGGAACTCCTCGACAAAGGATGGATCAGGCCCAACTCTAGTCCCTTTGTATCCTCAATAGTATTGGTAAAGAAGGAGGGGTCCCTTAGGATGTGTGTTGACTATCGTGTGTTAAACAAGAAGACTATCAATAATAGATACCCCATTCCCATGATCGATGAGTTGTTGGATGAACTACATGGAGAAATCTACTTATCCAAAATTTACCTTCGCTCCGGCTACCACCAGATCCGCATGAGGGAGCAAGACGTTGAGCAGACAACCTTTTGTTGTCACTACGAGAACTACAAGTTCTTGTTCATGTCATTTGGGTTGACCAATGCTCTGGAAACCTTTCAGTCTTGCATTAACCACATATTTAACAAGCAACTACACAAGTTTTTTCTAGTGTTCTTCTATGGAATACTCATTTACAGTAAGATGTGAGAGGAACATCTGAGACATTTGGATGAAATATTAGGAATCATGGAGTCACATTCATTGTTTGCAAAAAGGTCCAAATGTGATTTTGGGATGACCAAGATCTTGTACTTGGGGTCACATCATCAGTGCCAGAGGGGTTCAAGTACACTAGGAGAATATTCAGGCAATTCTTGTATGGGCCCCACCCAAGACACTCTCAGAGCTACGTGGATTATTTGGACTATGTAGTTATTGAAAAATATTTTAAAAAGGATTCTCGCAGCTTGGAGAACCACTAACAGATCTAACAAAGAGGGGATATTTCCATTGGGATGAGTAGGTACAATAGACCTTCGACAAATTGAAGGAAGTTATCAGTACATGTCTGATACTGGCACTACCTGACTTCACGTCCCTTCATCCTAGAGTGTGATGTGTGTGGTGAAGGAATTGGAGCAATGCTAATGCAAGAACATCACCCCATCATGTTTGAGAGTCTTGAACTCTCGGGAGTTGAACAAATTTACTCCATATATGATAAGGAGATGCTCGTAATTATGCATATGCTAGCCAAGTTTTGACAATACCTTGTTGGAGTAAAATTTGTTGTGCGGATAGACCACAAAAGTCTAAGGTATTTTCTATTGTAGAAGGACTTGAACGAGTGGCAGTAGAAATGGGTGAGAAAAATCCAAACCTACGATTTTGACATTGAGTACGTGAAGGGGAAGAATAATATGGTGGTTAATGCCCTATTAAGAAGACCTGCCATATTTTCATTGTCATGGATTTTGGCAGATTGGAAGGCTCATTTATTGGTCGAGTACTCCAAGAATACTTTTGCATGCCAATCGATGGATGGTCAGATATAGGATGATAGGTACAAGGTAATCAACGACATCATCTAATACAAGGATAGAATATATTTAGTACCCAAATCAAAGATGAAGGAGAGGATTTTGAGGGAAGTTTATGACTCACCTCTGGTAGCACACCCAGGGTACCTCAAGACCTATAGACAAATTTGGGAGAGGTTCACCTAGAAGGGCCTCAAAGATGATATACTCTAATACGTGCGGTAATGTGTCACTTGCCAATAGAACAAATCCGAGCATACACTATCTTTAGGGCTACTTCAACCTTTGCCAATACCTGATTAGAAATGGGAAAGTGTCTTAATGGATTTCATCACTATACTTCCTCAAGTGCAGGGAAGGGATTGTATTTTTGTTGTGGTGGATTGTTTGACCCATTTCTTTGTCATTCCCATAGGATTTCAGGTAGTTTAAGTGGTTGAGTTATTTTTCTGAGAGGTGTTATGCCTGCATGGCCTTCTGTGGAACATAGTCAGTGACAGGGATAGTCGCTTCCTCAACACTTTCTGGATGGAACTTTTTCACTTAGAAGGTACAGAGTTATCATTGAGCATGAGTTACCACCTACAGACGGATGGTCAGATGGAGATTGTGAATAAGTGGTTGGAGGGCTACCTGAGGAACTATGTTTCAATACAAGAAAAGCATGGATTTGTAGGATTCATTTAGGAGAGCATTGTTACAACACTATCTATCACATGTTAATAGGTATGTCACCCTTCAAGGAACTTTATGGTTACGGACATTTATCATTTAGAGATCTGGCATTAAGAAACAATCATGCTCCGAGGGCCAAGTACTGGTTGTAGGATAGTTTGGATATCCTTCAATCTCTCAAGGATAACCTCCATATGGCTTAATATCAACAAACGATGTATGTCGATAGGCATAGGATTGAATGGAGTTTTGAGGTAGGGGTATACCTTTGACTACAACCATAGAGACAGTCTTCCTTGAAGAAAAGTGGAGTCGAGAAGCTAAATCCTTGATTCTATTGGCCCTATAGGGTGGTACAAAGAGTGGGAGAAGTTTCCTATGAGTTAGAACTTCCAAAAGGGAGCTGAATTCACAATGTATTTCATGTTTGATGCCTCAAGAAGGTGGTCAATCAACATGTCACAGTCTCTAAGGAACTTCAACCTATTGATGAAGAAGGAAAACTTATTCTACAACCAGAAGAGATCATCAATGTCAAAGAAAGGAAGCTGAGGTCATGCACCATCAAGTAATACCTATTTCGATGGAAGGACTTGTCGATTGAAGATGCCACATGGGAAAGTGAATAGATATTAGAGCATCTGAGTCTACAATTACTCAAGGGCAAGATATTCTTGGGTTGGGAGGACTGTAATTTCCTCGGTATAATTAAATAGTTCAATTAAAATTAATTGTTGTATGGTATTGAACATAATAATATCTTTCAAGTCCTTTTTATTAATTAGTTAGCTTTAAATTATTTAATATCAGCCTCATTTGTAACCCTTCAGGAAACTTCTTAGAGCCTATTTATAAGGTCGAGTTTGGCATAGTTTTAGGGATAGTGAATCTTATGTTTTCTTTGCACTTACGAATTCTAGTTAGAGTTCAACACTGTCATAGTTTCAGAGGTGCAAGATCCTCCCTATTTTATATTTGCAGTTTCGGTGGGAGTAACTCCTCATCCAAATCTACTCATTATCTGAATCTAATGTAATCTGAAATATATAATCCAAAAATACAAATGCTCATCTTTGTAATTCATTCTGGTTTTTGGTAAATGCCTTACATTAGAGTTTATTCATTAATAATACATTTGGCATCTACGAACCATATAGTTGACTCATATCGATTAAGAGTGTCGAAGGGTGCCAACTGCCAACTCCCAACCACCAATCACCAACCATCATCCACCATCCACCGACTGCCAACTTCCAACTTCCAACTTCCAACTATCAACTGCCAACTGCCAATTGCCAATTGCCAACCGCCAACCTCCAACTGCCAATTGCCAATTGCCAACTTCCAAGCATCGAGTTTCGAGTGTCGACTTCCAAGTTTCAAGTGCCAAGTTATACAAACACCATATGCCTTATATTCCATACACATTAGAAAAAAATTTCGTACAGGTGGGGAATAATCAATGTATGGGTGGGGCATATTCATCATACGGGTGAAGCATAATCACTATACAAAAATTTTCCTTAATTTCCATATATGAGTGTGACCAAATGGAGGGTGGCATACAGTGGAGTTGTGATGATGAAGGGTGTGTGGTGTCGTTCATAACATTACATTATTCCTCTTCCTCACCAATCACCTCTTGGATGGTAAATTTAAGCTTTTTGGATAAAGGGGAGGAATTTTTAGCATTCCTCTTATTGTTTATTGAGCGGATGGTAGCATTAATTTTATATCATAGAGTTCAATAGAAATCATTGAGGGTGTAGGGGTTTTCAATTTTTGTGATTTTGAAACCAATTTTGAAGCACCCAAGTGATGGATACATTTATTTTTTTCAGGGCCAACAATGTCAATGATATTAGTTGGTCTTGGTGAGCTCAAATCAAGGGATTCATAGACAACGATGGTCTTAGAGGGACATAGGGACAAGTAGAGCTTGTATAGCTTATAAATTTAGCCCTGGTGTAGTGGAATGAGTTTTTCCCCTAATTTTTGTGGCATCAACAACCTCCCTAACCAAGTTCTCAAAGGATTTTAACACAAAGAAGGGAAAAAAAATAAGGTCATGATTCAAAAAAAGTTTCAATAGAGGCATATGGTAAAAATAATAAACTTTAAACCTCCCTTCAAAGGTGAAATACTTCATGATCATAAAACATACTTGAATCTAGGGTGGCATAAATTGCTCACTTTCATGACCATCAGGCATTTTAATTGAGGCTCCACTCCCTCTGAAAAATATATCAAGGTTTTCATTGTCTACCACACGACTAATATTCTTCCATTTCCTACCAATGGTAGACATCCCAATGGCCTATGCAATGACATATTCACTGATTTTGAATGAAATTCCTCCCATCGTGATTCTCTTATCCTCCCAAGAGGTTGCAAATTACATAGACAATCCCTCATTATAAATATTAATACACTCAATAAACTAAGAGACCCTCCCTCATTGTAGATCCGCCATACAAAGGCTTGGTTTTTGAACTCATTATGCTTGCTTGGTTTGAAACAAATTGAGTTCCACCCATCTTGTGAATCATAGTGGAAAAAATTTCAAAGAGTCCCACTTGGATTTCAATTTTGATAATTTGAGCACAGTTAAGAAAAACTTCTATTAAAAACCCCTAGTTAAAGTGGGAACAGGATCCTTGAGTGCCAACTTGGGTGCAATCATTCCTTGGAACCCTCATAACTTTGTGCTTGTATGGACATACATACATTACACAATGGTATTTTAGGTTGGATTCCCAAGGTATACAATATCATCCCCCATTTATGAATTAAGAGATATCTCTTAATGATACATCTACGAGTCATTTTAAAATGATTTCATCATATTATTGAGGGGCCCTCTATAATGTTCATGTGGCTCCTATAATTTTTCCCCTACCACATCCACATTTAATTTTTATGGATCATGACATTGAATTTCCATCCTCTTCGACAAGTCCACCTCACTAATTCATGTTGCCACATCATCCATCTCCAATTCAGGTTCTTTTCAAATTCAAACGTATACTGCCTCATACTTTAAATTTGTTTGCCTTTGTATCCCCATATCCACAAAATGGTTATGCATTGCAGTATCCACAACAACCAAGAGTAAAAATCATCCATGAACTCTAGTATTACTTTTTGGGCTCTCTCCCTATAATAAAGTTCAGGCATAATGTGGGAGAGATTCTTTTTTCTCTAGCATCTCAAGCCTTCAATTTGAAGGCCTAACACCGCCATATTAGTGACCATATTACCTTCTCTAAAAACATGAATAATTTCAAAAATGTCTAGTCCTAATAGAAGCTTATGGATATCTCCAACAATCTCCTCAAAAGACCAGTTGGCCTTAGTCAAGTGTTTGACAACATCTATTATGAGTTTAGAGTCACCTTCTATACACAATACCTTGATTCCTATTGAAAGGGAAATTTTGAGCCCCCATAGTAATAATTTCCTTCTAGATTTCCTATATAGAATATAACCATCTTTCCCAATCTTTCCCTTATTATACCCCCAAATGTAGCATTGACATAGGATCTTCTTACAACTCCATCAAAATTTAGCTTATACCATCTAGGTCTAGGAAAAATCCGTTTAATATATTTCCTTTTATTCTTTTCAAATTGTCAAACTTGGCATATGAGCTAGGTAGGCCCTAGCTCCTAGCTAATTTATCATCTAGTGGAGTTGCGGGGAAGGTTGAGCATGGCCAAGTTCTTACAGAAAGATTTTCCATGAGTAGTTTGCAGAAAAGTTTGAAGACTTTCTCAATCAAGTTCTCAATTTTGCAGAAAATCCTCTTTCTCCTTTCCTTCCATAGACTTCAACCAAGATGGGGAATCTACTTCCACAATTATCCGATGAGAGGATCATGTTTAGGACATATCTAGTTCAAAAGGAAATTATTGGATATCCTCATTTATGACCCAATGAATTTGAAGCTTCTGCAACAACATACTCCATAGGACTTGTGAGTATTAACAATGGAGCAATATGTGGGGTATATTTTGTTGCAAATAGATCATGTTGGTTATCATTGATGTCAAACTTGTTGGAGGGATGAAGTATTAGAGGTATACATGTTGGTACTTTGGTTGTGCTAGGTCTAGATGTATACAAACTAGTTCAAAAAGTTGTTGGGTGTTATTGTTGTTGCCGAGGTTGATGATCTGAGAGTTCTCTCATTGTGGTCCATAATATCTTCGATGTCTTTTGTATATGTTAGAAACAATTTTGTTGAATGATGATCATAATCATGATTGTTCAAAAGTATGTTGTCTAGTGATATTTTTGTTTTGTAAGTGAGCTTTGATTATGTAGAACTTATGCATTCAATTATGCTATGTTTTTGTTTGTTCAAATGTTTTATCTTAATTAGTACCATTATTTTGGTATGAATACAATTTATAATTGATGTTGGAATATTAATTTGGGTCTCACCTTGGTACATGGAGATCCACATACTTCAAGATTGCTTTGGAAGATATTTCTTGGTTGATTATTCTGCGAGTTTTATTGCCTATCTACATGTTAGATTTTAGAGGCAACTTTGGTTGATGTGTTGACCACTGGATCTATCTTAGGAGAGTGTGTTGTAATATATTTGGATCCCCTCTTTCTCCTAGAGTGGAATGGTTCATGTATCTTAGGTCTAGATGACCTATTTTATGTAATTATGTTTTTCCTTGGTTATAGTCAACCTTCAATAAAGCTTCTAATGATCTATATCATATTTAAGGAGTACATTCAAAGCTATAGATGTGTGGTAGAAGAGTATAAGGATAGAAGAGTGCATGGTGTGAATGAAATAAAATAAATAAGTTAAGGGTGCGTGCAAAAGTAAAAATTTGAAGCAAATATATTCAGAGACAGTGTGTTGTTGACTCTCTTTAGGAGATTCTTCTTATTTCATTTTTGAGTTTCATTTTGTTGTTGGATGACAGTGAGTTTATTGGAAAGATTCTTTTATCTTTTCCTGAGAAGGTGATTTTTAGTTGTACAAGTCCTTTGTATCTTTCCCTAAGGTAGTGTTATGCCCTGCATACCCATCCTTACATTTTGTGGGCAAAATGTTGGGTCCCACTTTTCGCTTTTCCTTTTCCTTGGTTTCTTCTTGCTTTCTTTTTGTTTCCCTTCGGGCTTTGCTTCTGCGAGGGTTGTTTTCTTTTTCTCTTTGGTTCTCCTTCCTCGAGGACCCGGTCTCAGAGCGTGCTTGTCTATTGAGTCAGTCAGATCCTGAACTCCGGGGTTCTTTGTAGCTATTTCCTCTTGTTAGAGGGTATAAATGCATGGAATCCCTGGGCCTGAAATCTAGAGATTTGCCTTTTCTAGAGTTTTTAGAAGAAATGCAACGTGTTTTTACCCTAAGGGTATAAATAGGTTTTATCTGTCACTTTCACATTTACCACGATCAAAATACTCAGAGTGATTACCAGAGTGATTAAGGCGATAAAAAATGATTAAGTGTAGATTGCTTTCGGTGATTAACAACATTCAAATAGCAGTAAACCATGGTGCATTCATGGTCATTTCAAGGTTAACCAGATGCAGAGAGCCTCCCATGCTTGTTCTTCCACATTCTCTATGTTTTCAGGTAGGTCCTTCGACTCTCTTCCTTTTGGTTTCTTGTTTTCTGGTTTTCTTACTTTTGTCTCGCTTGTTTTTTTGTTTTGTTTTTGTTTTCTATTTCTGGTTTTGCTCTTGTTGTCACCTCTCATTTTGGGATGGCTCTGCCAGAGGGTTGTCCACCCTCTGTGCAGTTGTAAGATACTATAAATGTTTTTGTATATACTTGTAAATTGCATGTAGATAGCTATGTGTAGGTTGTTTTAGGGTCGTTTTGTTTTGGCCTACGAGTTTGCTTCAGCCCTTTGTAAATTTGTATATTAGTGTATATTTGATGTATATCCTTCCAATTTTTTTATGAGCTCGCCACACTCTCTCATGTTTAATCAAATTGTGGAGTTTGTTAGAGAGGCATCCGCCATGGTTTGAACTTGGCACCTCGCTTATTCGAGCCATGGAAACTTTCTCTCTCCTTTGTCATGTCGTCTTAATGGTAGGATTAATCTCCCATGAACGAGCATTCAAAACCCATCCCATCTAGCATTCATTTCCCCCGTGTCATCCCACTTGTCGCCATTAAGAACCTTTACGCCATCTGTCGCATGACCATGTGATGACCCATGTCAGCCGAGTACAACTCGCTATCGGTCACGTCGACAACGGCTAGTTTCTCCAGACTCCAGGTGCTGAGAAGTCCCTGGGTCTTCATCCCATTTGTGATGCCTAAACTAATATCCTGAACCTTCAGGCATTGGTCAAAATCTAATCCTTGTTAAATTTGATATTCTAGGATTTTGATGCATACTAATACTTTTTGAACAGGTGCAAAATGGTGGTGACTTCACCGGAGTCCCTAAAAAGTTGTATTTTATCATATTATGTATTGATGGTTCTCTGGTCTTGCAGGTTGCAGATAATCTGACCAACATGTCTGAAGTGACAACTCCTCTTGATAGTCTAGAGCTTTTGAGTACCTCCACTCGGGAAGCCATGAAAACTAAGGTTGAGAAGATGCTAGCCAAACTACCATTAACCTCCAAATACCTGAGAGAGGGTTCTCTTGTGGGGTCCAAGGTGGACTCCAAGTTGCAAGAAATAATAGATACAGAGCCTGGACTATGGGATGAAATGCAGGGCTTGGTCCAAGCCATATACCAACAGAGGACCACCAGAAATGATATGGCAAAATACATGGCTACCTCCGAAATTATCAAGGCTGCAATTTTTCCCTACTCGGTGCAAGCACCAAAGCTGATACTTCAACTAATGACACTCTACAACGCCCCACCAAGGTTGTTTTGCTCACTGATCCCTGGCCACTACACTACCCGGTGCCCATCGTCAACCTAGATGCAGCCACTTTTGCTTCAGGGCTGGGGATCCCTCAAATCAAGGGAGCCATTGTTCTCTCCTGGTCTGTGTCACTAAAGGAGTTCGGGGAAGCATCCCTCCTCACCCGACAACATCTCAATACTCACTAGTTGAAGTCCCCGAGAAGGGACTATAAAAAGATGAAGCTGGAGATTCCTCGTGGGGACTTTAAAGAATGTATTCAGGTGGGAATCATATTTCTATGCAGGCTCTTTGGAGAGCCCCATGCCCAAGACTTTTTGGCATGGATGTATTACTTTCTCTACTACATCACCACCCACAGTCAAACCTTCAACTGGGCGGCTATCATCGCCAATCATGTAAACGCGTAGCTAAAGAGTGTCCTCAAGAATTCCAAATTCTACATGACATCCAATATATTGTGTGCACTAGCCCAACAAAGACCCGCTTTTTAGGGTTTGCAAACAGTGGGCATTCTTGGGAATGAGCCTGACCAGTTGGTGTCATGGGAACATTATCTCCAGGTTCAGTGAGAAATTAGCTTCCCTAATTGTTGTCAGGTAAACGACGCGTTCGTTTACCATAACATTTTGACACTTACTCGGGACATCGGGTACCAGTTGTTGTAGGAGGCGATGAACCTGGTAAGCACTTACATAAATTATTTCATTCAATTCCAATAGCATACATACATTCAAGTGACCGGATTCTCCTGGAAACCCTACCTACTCCCTAGGTATTACGGGGATAGGATCATTCTTTTGGAGTTCTACAGGCAAATCTTGGAGCTCCACGCATTCTTTGTCTTGAAAAAGGTCATATCAATTCCATTCCCAATGGTTTGTGAGAACTATTCTTGTAGTCTCGCAGTGGCCAAGGAGGCCGAAAATGAATTAAAGAGTCTGAGACTGGCGGAATTCCACCATACCAGAAGCAATTTTGACCTAGTAGGAAAAATAAGGGAGGCGCTACCCCGAGCATCCGCACCACATAAAGATGATATTGAAGATTTCTAGGCAGATTGCCAAGACAGTTTTGATCTCCAAGGCTGGCAGCACTCCTGCATGTCAAAAGGTTTAATGAAAGCCCTCAACCTTTGGGGCTTTCTGAAAAATTTCACAGATGATGGGCCTCTTGAAGACCCAAAATATAAAGAGCAGGAGATCGACAAATTGGATCTCCCTCTGGTGGATTGGGGCACCCCAAAGAGCCTAACAATTGAAGATGTGTGTCACCCCATAATCGATAATAGTCACAATTATTTTGAGCGGGTGTGTCCAAGGAGCACCCGTAAAGGCCCAATTATGCGGAGCTCTGGTTCAACCTCCAGATCCACGGGACCAAGCAAAAGCAAGGGGAAGGAGAAAGAAAGTGCCCCGGCCCAAGTGCCTTTCCAAGGTCTACTCCCCATGATGGCACAAATTCATGAACAGATGGAAGCGTCGAGGCTGACAAGCTAGAAGATAAGTGCCCAACTTTCTTGCGGCCTCCTCACAACTCTAGTGGCATCAACTCGCTTGACGGGATCCCCATCATTAGCAACATTAATGAGCAGGCATATGTTTATCGAGGCAAAGTCTGTAAATATTCTGGATACCGGGGCCCCATTACAAAGAAAGAAGAAGTAGAAGGTAAACCCTACCCCAAGAGAAGACACGGGCCCTGACATGCCCAATGTTCCCCCAGTGGAAGTCAGTTTGAACTCCCCCAAATTGGATGATATTTCAGAAATCTCTCCTCCACATGACGACTTTGATGACATCTTTGGGATGGATGAGCTCATGAATCTACATGGGGAAGTAGACCAAGCGGTGGAAGAAATTTCCGCCCAAGAGAAGGAAGGGACCCCCGCCGAGGAAGAAGTCCCCAAGAAAGAAGCTACCATAGAGAAGGAAGTCTGGGAAGAAGCACAAGAGGAACCTAAGTGGGAGGAAACACCAGTCCAAGGGGCTGAGGTAGAATCAGAGCAAGTAAATGATGAGAAACTGATGACTGGGGAAACCGGACGCACGGGATCAACTATACCCCCAATCGTCATGCTCCATGTGCCTTTGGTTACTCCGTGTGACCAAGTGCCCCGGAGTACATTTGGCAAGGTGATCTCAGTGGCCCAAACACTAAACATTGGCCAGACACCTCTGCCACCTCCGAAGGATGCTCCAATGGAGAGGGATATCCTGGCGAATGATGTCGAAGAAGAAAAATAAAAATAGCAGGATGAGGGGAGAATCCCCGAGGATATAAATGTCGATTCACCCGATGCTAGGAAAGATGGGGAAATCCCCAATAATATAGGTGATGCTAATGCTGACAGAGAGGAGATCCTAGACATCACAAATAAGGATGCCAACAAGGCAGAAGACATTGAGGCCTTTGGGGAGCAGGAATAGGAACAGGAACAAGAAAAGGAGAAAGAGCCCGATGAAATTACAGATATCGGGAATGCACCACTGGATTCTGAAGGGAGTCCCAATACTTAGGCTTTGGCAACAAAATTTCCCTAGATGCCACAATGGTTGGTGGAATATAGAAAGAGAAACGCCCCGGTGGTAGCAACAGGTGTTCCACTCTCCCTAGCCAAAATGATGGCCCAGAACGCGGAGGCCAAGAAGCCTAAAAAGGCCTGGATAGTCTATACCCTCCGGACCAGTCAGGGAGGTAGCACTATTGCAACAATTGCAACACATACAGATGCGGCGATGATAAGGGTCAAAGATTATATAATCATGGAGGTACCTCTAGGGAGGAGGGATAAGAAGGGAGAGTTAGACTTGCTACGAGAGGTGACCTAGGTGGTAGAGGCCCGGTATGATAAACATGCCCAAAAGTTGAAGGAGGAAAGAGAAAAGAATGAAAATCTCCTCAGACTTCTAGCAGAGTTTATGCAGCCCCTGGCCGAGATCCATCTGAAAGCTTCCACCTCTGGACCACTGCTTCTGCAGGGTGACATGGACGCTCTTAGGGCCATGAAGAAAAAGGCACAGGCTGTGGATGGGTGGATCACCAAGCAAATAGGGGCCATAAGGTAATTTTTAAATGTATCACTCCCAGACCTTTACTTGGCCAAAAATATCTCCGGCCAAGTAACCAATGCCATTGTTATATGGGAAGGAAACTTGGATAAATATGAAGGGTTGAAGATCAGGTTAGATGAAGTCATCAACTGCGGAGAAGAGGTCGTCACAACGACAAGAATTTTGGGAGAGAAATCATTCGAATTCCTTTGGGCCCACTACTCCAGACTTGGCCTCAAAATTAAGGTGTGCAAGCAAATGGTCACGAACCTAAGGGAGAAAGTCACGACGGTATGGTATCCATTGGACCTATTCAAATCATTCATTGTAAGGGTGTCACAAGTCGACCCCTTCACCATTGGAATATGCGCCCTGGAGGACTACGTCCTTAGTAAATATGATGAGCCGATGGAGTCCCTATATCAGTCAGTCGGGGACTTTGATGGAGGAAAGCACTATCAACAATATCTAAGATGATGCTTCGGGCTCATGACTTTGAAAAATTAGTAGAAGAATTCTGGAATGGGGCCAGAGAAATTGAAGAGAAGTTTGAAGCTGTCCGTGACCAGTGGAATAGTATTAAGGACATAGATGAAGATGGCATCAGCCAAGCTTTGGAAGCATTCAAGAACAGTAAAGGACAATAAAGTTCTCCAGATTCCAGGGATTATCACCAGTAGGGTGTATTTTCAGCATTCATTATTCTTTGAGTGCAAGCTCCCGGACTCTGAAATTTTGGATCCGACAGTTTTGTATTCTTTTGATGACCCGTGTATAGGTTCCCCAGAGCTGACTGGTCATTATCCAACAGTCAATAAGGGTGTCAAAAAGTAGGTGGCCCCAGTAAGGCATGTCAGTTTGAAGGATGGTCCTAACAGGTGATCTTCCCAAGGTGTTGCTCCAGCATTAACTACCTGGTGCATCGAAGACAGTGAGCAACTTTTCGCATTAATGAGGCATGTATCCTCAAACTCCCAAAAGTTTAGATTTCCTCTATTCTTTCTCTGGCGCACTTCTCAAGGTTGATTCTTCTATCCTTTCTTCTTGTCTTCTTCTACTGTTCTATCAGACCTCTACTTTTTTTGAGGTGATTGTAAAGTGGTGCAGGTAGTACCGGGCACCAGATATTATATTTTATTGAGTGTAAAGTTAGATTAGGTTAAGCTTTAGGGAAAAGATGTGTATAAATAATAAGTTTGACCTCATTTCAAGGGTTGGCAAAATTGATGATTTTGCAGTCCATACTATTAGCTTTTAGCATTCCATTTCCTTGTAGTTGCAAAGCTCAATGCTCGATAGTTCTCAGTAGTTCTTAGTAGTTAGATGCTCTCTTGGAGCTGTTGATGTACACACCAGTGATGCTGGAAAACTATTAATAAAGAAGAAAAGATTCTCGCAATGATGTTGTTGGTATCTTGATCTCTGAGTTAACACTCTTTTGTGTTGTATGTTTCTGATGTCCTTTACTCTAATGTTTAAGTAGATTAACAACCTCTTTTCCCTTGCTATTGAACATGTATGAATTGTTGGTTATGTATATGTTTAGTATTTAGTATAGTTCATCAAAACATGGTTGATGTTTTAAATGTATTTGCATAAATATAAGTAGAATGAATACACTCTAACACTGGCATCTCTTTTGAAGTTTGTTTGATAATCCAAATGCTTGTAGGAAACCCCAACTTACTAAAATTCCTGGAGAAGATGAGCCAAGAAAAACCATCTATTCCCCCAAACAAAATAGTCACACACTCAACTTAGCTCCGGCACTGTCGAGACCCAACACTCAAGTGCTTAAAGGCCTGGAGAATTTATTCGCTGGACAACCTTTACAATTGAAGTTGGTCAGTACCTTAGTACCCAATAACAACTTACATCTATTGATGAGACCGGTCACAAAGTCCCATCAACAGAAACTGGCGCTAGAAGGAGGGCATGAGCTCGTCCCCTTTAGAGGATTTAGAATTTACACCGCCTGAGGGTTCCCCAAGCCATAGTTTTAGGAATCAAACCTTTAGCGGGATAGGATCATTTTCACCTGCACGATTTGAAAGAGTCCTTAGATCAACCCCCAATCTCGAAAGGTTTGTTGAACTTGAGCATCCTGCTTGAAAGAAAAGGACCCTACAGACCAAGCAACCAGCCAACCTTGTCTGGGGATCTACTACATCTCAAAATACCCAAGTCCCCTAGACAATCCCAGGGACCAGCACTCAACCTAGCCAAAATCAAACACCCCTGATGGATACATACTTTGGTAACACCGGGTCCCCCATGGGGAAATTTCCTAGTGCTACCAATGATCTTCCTCCACACTTGGAGAAGATCTACCCCAGATCTGAGCATTTAGGCTCACAAACCACATAAGAGCATCTGCAGGCATACAAAGATGCCATGAACCGACACCAAATCCAACATCAAGACATTGTGACCCAGATGTTCCCTCTTTCCTTGGGATAGAACGAGTTAAACTGGTACCTTAACTTGCCAACCAACTCTATCAATAGTTGGCAGGACATGGAAGACGCCTAACTGGTGACCTTTTGCATACATGTGAACCTGACGTGGTCCCACAACCAGTTTATCTCCATCAGGAAGGAACCGGATGAACCCCTCATAGCATTTAACCATCGGTTCCAAAGAGCCTTGAAGTGGTGCACGGGCCCCTTCATCCCATCCACGGACATGACCATCCAGACATATCTTAATGCCATGGACCCTTTTATTGCCACTCTCCTATGGAGAACCACCACCGCAAATGACCAGGATACTCTAGCAAAGGTTTACAACCTGGCCCTGGAGTTGTCCTGCGGTTTGAGCAAAGCTCCCAACGGGATTGGGTAGAGCACACCATTCAACATGGTACCTAGCAGAACTTCTTATGTCGGGGGATACAACCCCAATCAGGCAATGGGTGCCCCAGCGATGGCCATGAACCCACCACCGCCGATAGACCAGCAGGCCCGATACGTATATCCACCACAAACTCAGACAATGTTGAGTCTAGAATTTGTTCCGTGGAACTAGCCGTAACAAATGCAACAACCATTGACACAACCCTCCAGAGTACCCTTCTTCCAGTCGCTCGCGGCTGGAGGATTTTCATCCTCGACTCTGGGAGCTGTTGCCACCTTCCCCGGGAACCAACCGCAACAACCGTCACACTGTGACGCGAACACCTAGCTGTCCGCCAAGGTTGAAACCCTCCAGTGATTGGTGTCCTCCCTGACTGTGGACATGGGATAGCTGAAGGTGGGGCCTTTTGCATTCCACAACCCCAATTCCCAGAGAGGGAATATTTTCTCCAGCCAACAAAATACCAATGCTGGAGGAAGGAACTACAACAACGGGCCTTAGCCCAATCAACAATAATGGAATAACAATGTGAACACCAGAGGACCTCCTTCGAACCAAAAAACCACTCAGGGTAGTGTTGGACCTACTCATTTCACATCGATCATAGAACTCCATCCCCTAACTAATTGGTGTAGATTACATGATACCGACTCTCATTCCGAGGTGAAATACACCACACTAGAGAAGGTCATCATGATCTCCTAGTTGGATAGACAACAACCTGTCGATCCCACTCCTCTGGAAATGACTACACAAGAGCCCACTCATAGTGCCTTCACCTGTGAGACTGTCTTCTTTGGGACAAACAAAGAAGATGAAGAAGAGTCAAATTGCAAGGGTTCTTTGATGAATCTATCCTGGCCTTTGAGGCCAATGCCTTCACCAACCCATGGACCCCCTATAGCACTCAGAGTTAGGCTGGTAAAGGACCAGTTTACACATCAAAACCTCCCAAAGATACCCCTCCCCGGGATAACACAATTGATCGTTCCTTCCCACTGAAAGGGCCTGGCTCTAACCAAGCTAAGGATCCGACCGAGAGAAGCCAACTTTACCTGGGGGGAAGGTTTTACATCACAAAGGCGTTGGAAAGGATCACCATCTCCATGACCTTGATGGAGGTTTTATTGAATTGTCCCAAGCAGAAGAAGTCACTTCTGAAGCTCTTGGGAAACCCGGAAGCTGTCAGTCGCCCACCCAAGAATGTCACTTTTGATGATGCCAATGCGGCTGTCTTTTGGGAAAACACAAAGATCCTCCCTTTTTACTAGGTTTGAACATACAAGGGAAGAACCTACATAATTGCTTGGTAGACTCCAGAGCTTCGTGCAATGTCATGCCCTTATCTATATGCCAGAAGCTTGGACTCTTTCCCACCCCATCCAAAGGCGCAGTAGTTCAACTGGACAAAACTGCTATAAAAATGGTAGGTGAGCTGAAGAACGTCTGGATTTAGCTCATCCAAGACCCCCAAATATCAAGCATAATAGACATTCAAGTGGTGGACATCCCTGAAACCTATAGGATATTATTAAGTTAGAATTGGTCTAAGGCCCTTAACGGGTATTTCTCCATGGACTTCTCCCACTTTTGGCTCCCCTGGGAGGGGCAGTCTAACCAAATCTAGGTAGAAAGAGAGCCCAGGATGAAGCAGGCCCTCACCAAAGTCGGGAGGGTGAATGAAGTCTTTTTCTCTGAGACTTCTCCTGGGGTGTACTGACCCCTCGAGATCCTCGCATTTGATTTCACCCCCGGGGAGGATCCCATAGTTTCTTAGAGAATTCAGGACCTGGACGAAAAATTGAAGGGTGAGGTTAACACACAAGGTATCACAACAACTCCTGCAACACTCTTGTCCGACACTTGGTGCTGGGCGCATTATCAAAAACATTCTGAACTAGAGTGTGAGCCTTGCACCATTATTGCTACCCACCATATCAATGCCCTCTGGGAGAAAGAACACAAAACAGATTTGCGTGGACCTGAATATCATTCCGGTGGTACACCCAAGGTGTCGCCTATCTAGGAATCCCAACCACAGACTTCCCCAGAGGAAAAATTCACCCATGCACCATCAGAGTCAGAGGAAACTCCTCCCAGCCCTCCCAAAACTAATCCAAATGCCACTTTTCCTCCCCAGCCCCAGAAAATGAACACTGACTTATGGACCCTGAAGTTTGATGGATCCTGGTCTAAACAAGGCTGGGGGGCTAGAGTGGAACTGATCAACCCATGGGGGAAATCCATCCTCATGTCTTATAGGATATAGTTTAACTACACAAACAACATTACAGAGTATGAGGCCTTGGTCCTTGGACTCCTATTCGCACTAAGAAAAGGAATCACCCACCTCTGGGCTATGGGTGATTCAAAGTTGATCATTAAATAGGTCTGGAGCCAATACACTTGTCACGATAAAAGGCTGGCCACATACCGCAACTGGGCATGGAGCCTCATTGAAGATTTTGATGCCTTCGACATTGAACTCATTCCCCGTAAATGCAACTACGTTCCAAATGCCTTTGACGTATCTGCCAACACTCTTGAGCAAATGGCTAGCTCACGGCTTTAGAAATTATCCGTTGAGATGGTCCCCACCCCATCCATCACAGACAATATCACCCACTTTCAGGTCTTTGAGGATGACCAACATATTTTGGCCTTCATGTCCAATGTTGATGTTTTTGAGGATCAGATAGTGGAAGAAAGAGATCATGACGATACTGGGCAGGGTGAAGAAGATGATGGGATCATAGAATTACCAACCAACACCATCCCTAAGGGGATGGTAGCGCTCGAACACATCTTTGACTTGGACCCTCAGACCTGGGAGAAGATATCATCCTCCTCCGAGGGAGGAAAATTTGAAAGGGTCAACATCGGCCAGGCCGGTGAAGAAAAATTTGTACACATTGACACCTCCTGCTCCCTAGAGGAGAAGGAGAAGATTCTTGCGGTTCTCCAAGAATACATTAATGTAAATGCATGGGGGTACAAGGATCTAAAGACCTATGACACATCCATCATGACCCATACCATCCCACTGAAACCAGATGCTAAGCCCTTCCGGTAAAAGCAAAGACTGGTAAAACCACTGATAGAACCTCTAATTCATTAGGAGGTTTAGAAACTGTTGTTAGCTTGGATTATTTTTCCCATCCGACACACAACTTAGGTTGCCAACCTCATCCCTATAAGAAAGAAAAGCGGCGAGATTCACCTTTGCATGGATTTTTTCAATTTGAACAAGGCATCTAAGAAGGATAATCACCCTCTCCCCTCGTTGGATGAGGTATTACAAATCGTGAATGGATCCCAAATGATGTCCTTCGTGGATGGATACTCCGGGTATAACCAGGTCATGGTTAAGTATGAAGATAGAGACAAAACGATGTTCACCAGCAAGTGGGGAATGTTTGCATACCAGAGGATGCTCTTTGACCTTATTAACACAGGCACAACATTTCAAAAGGCTATGGACATTACGTTTGAAGGCCTAGTTAACAGATGTATAATCATCTACATGGATGATTTGACCATCTTTTCCTAGGACAGGCGTGATCACTCATCCCACATTGCCCAAATTTGTGAGGGATGTCATCAGTATGGGATATCCCTCAACCCTAAGAAATGTATATTCAGGGTCACTGAAGAGAAGTTTCTCAGGCATATCGTCTCTGAGAAGGGGATATCCATTGACCCCAAAAGAGTTGAAGCATTTCTAAACTTGCAGATGCCCGACAGCAAGAAAGAAATGAGATCTTTCTTCAGAAAGATCAACTTTGTCTGGCAGTTCATTATTGGATTTGCTGAAATAGTAAAGCCACTCAATGACATGATGAAGAAAGACACAAAGATTGAGTGGAGTCTGAAAGTAAAGCGGGTATTCACCTAGATTAAGCAAATGATTATGGAGGCACCAGTCCTGGCAGGTTCAGACTATTCCCTCCCATTCCACATATACTCCTTTGCTTCCTTGCATTCTGCCACAGCAGTCTTAACCCAGAAGGTTGAAGGGGAAGAATGAAAAATAGATTTTATGAGCTCCCCTTTCAAGAATGTCAAATTCCGATATTCATCTTTGGAAAAGTAGGCCTTTGCTCTCATCTACGCCGTGAAGAAATTCTGGCATTACATTCTCTGAAGCAAAGTGTACGCTATCATCCTGGACCAGGCAGTTAAGTCTCTGTTCCTACAGAGTGAATTGGGTGAACGACGGGGGAAATGGATGGCCGTCCTCCAAGAGTATGATTTGGAAATGCAACCCATGAAGATAGTTCAAGGCTAGGGACTATGTAGAGCGATGGAAGAAGGAAATCCCAACATGGAATGTCAAACATAAATAGTGGAGTCCATCACTCAAGATCCATGGTATACCAACCTGTTATACTTATTGATGAGTAACAAATGCCTAGAGGGACTCCCTCCCAACAAACATTGCAACCTGTCACTGAAAAGTGCACACTTCATGATAAAAAATGGAATGCTTTTTCGCAAGAACTATGAGGGAGTGTACCTCCGGTGCATAGATAGGGTTCAGGCTGCCAAAATGATTGAAGAATTTCATGGGTATTTTGGAATTGGTCATGGCTCAACTAATGCCACTGCCCACCGGATTCTTTGGGATGGATACTATTGCCTTGCATCTTTAAGTATTTCTACACTCACGTTAGGAGATGCCACACTTGCCAAATGGTGGCACATCATGAGCGGAACCCGACCATGCCTTTGCAGCCGGTCTTTGAGGTTAGAACCTTCGCCCAATGGGCACTTGATTTTATCAGGAAATTCAAACCCAACTCATCTGCCAACCACCAATACATTCTAACTACTACCGATTACTACACCCAGTGGTTTGAAGTGATTCCTTGCAAAAATAATATGACAGATGTAGTTATCGAATTCCTGGAAGAAAACATAGCCACCCATTTCGGAATGCCATTTTCTATAGTGTGTGACAATGGTCTGAAATTTTCTTTGGTGTAGTTACTTGAATGGACATATGAGAGAAAGATCACCCTGAAGTTCTTCAGAAACTATTACCCCTAGGGAAATGGTGTGGCTGAATCTACCAACAAAAATTTACTTGAGGTGATTAAACATTTGTTAAAACAAAACCCCCGGGACTGACATCAAAAGCTTAGGTTCACCCTTTGGACAGATCATATTAGAATAAAGGCAACCCTAGGGACATCCCCATTTCACCTGGTTTATGGCTAGAATCCAGTATTCCCTATCAACTTACAGATCTTGGTACTATAGTTCATGTAGGAATTCAATAACCAGGATAACATTGTGGAGGTTTGGCTTGTGAACTTAGTGAGAATGGAGGAGCAAAGAGACACAACCCTTGAACACTTTGCATGTCACCAAGCAATAGTTAAATGATGGTTTGACTGAAGAGCCTAGTATAAGGACTTTAAGATTTCAGACCTGGTCCTTCTATGGGATAAGGCCCGAGAAAAGAAGGGAAAGCACACTAAGTTTCAATGGCTCTGGCTTGGACCATATCTGATATCTGAAATCTGTGGGGCAAATACTTATTGCATCAATACTATGACCAGAGAAGCTGTGCCATTTCCTATCAATGGACAATTTCTCAAGCACTATTTTGAGTAAGGTGGGTGGTAAGTTTGCCCAAAGTTGTATTTTATGTAAAGTCCCTGCTTGTAAATATCTTTCCCGGTGCTCCATTTGGAGCGACTTGTCCTTGTAAATAGTTGTCGGTCGTCCTCCGAGACTGCCCTTTTTCTTTGGTTTTGTTTTTTGGATTTCTTTTTGCTTCTTATTTCTCTAGGTTCCCAGCGTTTTGCCCTCTTCTTGTAGACAGGTATGCTTCGCATAACATCTAGTCCCTGGAGCAGGACCTTATGCATTTTGGTGAATTCGAAATCTATTGTTAGCATGGTGGAATTCGTCCGCACTCTAGAGTTATTTTGTAAGTGTGGTGACAGGTTATGGGTAATATTCATCATATTCATATCTGGAAGTCCAAAAATTAGTTAACAGAAAATCTAAGAAATAGGTAATCAAACACCTTGAGGGAAGATCGGTTGCATTGGTGGTTGACCAATTCTGAAAATCATTAAAATATCTCAGGTCTGGAATTTTCTCTCCTATTCGGCAATTTAAAAATGGATGGTAAGGTAAAAGAAGTACCGCCGTTAAAATTAGCTAAGCTTAAGGTTCACAGTGAAAGGACTACCGCCTTCCCATCCAGAAAAGAAAAGAAAATTGAAGAATAGAGAAATTTTGATATCCAAGGAAACGTGCAAGATATGATGATTTTGGTTTGATGTAATTAGTGCCTCCTCTCTGCTTCTCATGGAAGTCATCGGTTTGGTTTTCTTCCAAAGCACACACTTCACAACTGACAAAAGACCAAAGGATTGAATCATTGATGGGCCAAATTTTCTCAGACACCTTGTACCTTGCAAGAAGAATGCTCCAGGTAAAGATAAGTTCTGGTTTTTCTAACTAGAGATTCTATAGTTCTCGAATATGCTAAGACATTCATCCCAGATAGTCACCATTTGTTATGCCCTGCATACCCATTCCTATATTTTGTGGGCAAAATGTTGGGTCCCCCTTTTCGCTTTTCCTTTTCCTTGGTTTCTTCTTGTTTTCTTTCTGTTTCCCTCTGGGATTTGCTTTCGCGATTCTCCTTCCTCCGGGACCCAGTCCCGGAGCGTGCTTGTCTTTTGAGCCAGCCAGATCCCAAACTTTGGGGTTCTTTGTAGCTATTTCCTCTTGTTAGAGGGTATAACTGCATGGAATCCTCGAGCTCAGAATCTGAAGATTTGTCTTTTCCAGAGTTTGCAGAAGGAATGCAACATGTTTTTACCCTAAGGGTATAAATGGGTTTTATCTGTCACTTTCACATTTATTGCAATAAAAATACTCAGAGCGAATAAGGTGATAAAAAATGATTAAGTGCAAATTAATTTCAGTGATTAACAACATTCAAACAACAGTAAGTTGTGGTGCGTTCATGGTCATTTCAAGGTTAACCAGTTGCAGAGTGCCTCCCGCACTCGTTCTTCCGCATACTCTGTGTTTGCAGGTAGGTCCTTCAGCTCTCTTCCTTCTGGTTTTCTTGCTTTTGTCTTGCTTGTTTTTTTGTTCTGTTTTTGTTTTTCATTTCTGGTTTTACTCTTGTTGTCGCCTCTCGTTTTGGGATGGCTCTGCCAGAGGGTTGTCCGCCCTTTATGCAGTTGTAAGATTTTGTAAATGTTTTTGTATCTACCTGTAAATTACATGTAGATAGCTGTGTATAGGTTGTTTTAGGGTAATACCACAATAGTGGGTTACACTTTTCGGGAGGAAGGAATTCACCCCGAAAAGCGTGGCCCACTAAAAAATTCATCATACTTTCGATCGGAATGATGAAACACTTTCGATCGAAAGTGAGTTACTTCCGATTGAAAGTACCTAAAATGGCTACTTTCGATTGGAAGTTACTTCCAATCGAAAGTACCTACTTACTTTCGATTGAAAGTAAGCAAGTACTTTTGATCGAAAGTACTTACTTACTTTCAATCGAAAGTAAGTAGGTTTTTTTTGGTGGAATAAAAAACCCGCCGAAACAGTCATTTTCACTGTTTCGGCTGGGTTGAAAGTGACAGAAGAGTGGGCTTCCATTTTTTTGAACGTCTTTATTCAGGTTTTTCACATTTTTAATTTGCATATTTTATTGTTTTGTAATATATATTGTTTGTATATATGCATTATAATGTTTATATATATTTATATATTGTTTGTAAATTTGTGTATATATGCATGTATATGTGTATATATGCATATATGTGTATATATATATGCATATATATATATGTGTGTGTGTGTGTATACATATGCATATACATGTGTGTGTGTATATATATATATGCATATATGTGTATATATATGTGTGTATATATATGTGTGTGTGTGTGTGTATACATATGCATATATGTGCATATATATGTGTATA
>MU228212.1:3296594-3328407 GCA_018584345.1 Thuja plicata
TCAAATTAGGTATTGCAATATCATGCTTACATGTTTCATTAAGACAAGTCATAATCATCAACTTAAAATATGGACAAAGAGAGAGATAAAGAGATATAGACATGTACCTTTTTTATTCTGATAATATATTTCTCAAGCTTCTTCACGTATTCTGTGTTCAGTATCTTCTGAGTAATGTCGTGCACTCTTATTTAGCCTTCTCTTTTTATTTCCCATCACAAGTTGCAGAATTGTCTTCTTTTTCCAAATTGCGAAGTATTTTCTGACTTTCGAATTAACAAGATGACAAAAAAATATATTTATTTATATGTAATCATTCTAAACCCGAAATGACACCAAAGAGGCCAACATAGGTTTCTATCAAAAGTCATCTTTGACTTTCGATAGAAATTGAACACTTTCTATCGAAAGTGCTTTGCTAAACGTTGGCGAAAAGCCAAATCATGAAACTACTTTCGATAGAAAGTAGTTTCGATCGAAACCCCCAAAATTGATGCCATCTACAAAGGCTAACAACAATATGCAGTTTTCATGGCTTCGGGGCTCAAGCATGGGGCTCAAATGGAAGAATAGGGACACCTCCTTTTTCATCACACAAGTACTCTGAACGAGCTTTCTAACGAATATAGATTTGACAAATTTTGAATTAATTAGGTCTATATATTTTGACATGCATTAGATGTAGGTTTTTTATCAAATATAAACTTCCAGGTTTGACGTTCAATGAAAAATAGTAGAAAATAGAAAAATAAATTGAAAAATAACAGTGCCCTCCGGTTTCGAGTCTTCTTTCCATCAAAAAAAAATTTGAATTTCGATAAATACACAACAAGTTATTAGCTACGCAGTCAAGGTATGTCAAAATTACGATTGACTCTACTTCAAACATTCATAAAATATGCAATAATCATGATAATGTCATCAAACCAATTGCATGCCCTCCGTATAGATGTTACAAAACCAAATTCAAAAGAAGCACATTGATATCTATTTTAGAAAAAAAGTTATGTTGTACGAAGTCATTGTACCTTTTTGAAAAAGATGTTTTCAGCAACATAACAGTTTTAGTGGGAGAAAAAAAACCATTAAAATCAATTCAATATATATATATATATATATTTAGAATCTAGACAGAAAATCCTAAAAGACTCTAGTTTACTTCATCTTCCGATTTCGAACAGTTTAACAAAAATATGCATCTGAATGTGAAAGTTTTTCTCAAAATGTAGACTCCAATGTCCGTTTAGGCAAAAAAGTGTAACCCACTATTGTGGTATCATCCTTTAGGGTCATTTTTTTTTCGGCCTGTGAGTTTGCTTCGACCCTCTGTAAATTTGTATATTAGTTTATATTTGATGTATATCCTTCCAATTTTGTGACGAGCTCGCCACACTCTCTCACGTTTAATTAAATTGTGGAGTTTGTCAAAGAGGCATCTGCCATGGTTCAAACTTGGCACCTCACCTGTTCGGGCCATGACAACTTTCTCTCTCCTCTGTCATGTTGTCTTAATGGCGGGATTAAGCTCCCACAAATGAGCATTCAAAACCCATCCCATCTGACATTCATTTCCCCCGTCTCAGCCCACTAATTTCCATTAAGAGCCTTTACACCATCTGTCACGCGACCATGTGATGACCCATGTCAGCCGAGTACAGCTCGCTACCGGTCACATTGACAATGGCTAGTTTCTCCAGACTCTAGGTGCTAAGAAGTCCCTGGGTCTTCATCCCATTTGTGACACCTAAACTAATATCCTAAACCTTCGGGTGTTGGTCAGAATCCAATCCTTGTTAACTTTGATATTCCAGGATTTCGATTCATACTAATACTTTTTTAACAGGTGCAAAATGGTGGTGACTTCCCTAGAGTCCCTAAAAGGTTATATTTTTATCATATTATGTATTGACGATTCTATAGTCTTGCAGGTTGCAGATAATCTGATCAACATGTCTGAAGTGACAACTCCTCTTGATAGTGTGGAGCTTTCGAGTACCTCCACTCGGGCGGCCACAAAACTAAGGCTGAGAAGATGCTGGCCAAACTACCATTAAACTCCAAATACCCAAGGGAGGGTTCTCTTGTGGGGTCCAAGGTGGAATCCAAGCTGCAGGAAATAACAGATATAGAGCCCGGACTATGGGATGAAATGCAGGACTTGGTCCAAGATATATACCAACAGAGGACCGCCGGAGATGATATGGTGAAATAGATGGTCACCTCTGGAATTACCAAGGTTGCAAGTTTTCCCTACTCGGTGCAAGCACCAGAGATGATACTTCAACTGGCAACGCTCTACAATGCCCCCACCTGACTTGTTTTGTTCGCTGATCCCCGACCACTACACTACCCGACACCCGTCGTCAATCTGGATGCAACCACTTTTGCTTTGGGGCTGGGGATCCCTCAATTCAAGGGAGTCATTGCTCTCTCCTAGTCTATTTCACTAAAGGATTTCAGGGAAGCAACCCTCCTTTCCTGGCAACATCTCAATACTCACTGGTTGAAGTCCCTGAGAAGGGACTATAAAAAGATGAAGCTGGAGATTCCTCGTGGGGACTTTAAAGAATGTATTCAGGTGAGAATCATATTTCTATGTAGGCTCTTTGGAGAGCCCCATACCTAGGACTTTTCAGCATGGATGTATTACTTTCTCTACTACATCACCACCTACAGTCATACCTTCAACTGGGCGGCTATCATCACCAATCATGTAGACACACAACTAAAGAGTATCCTCCAGAATTCCAAATACTACATGACATCCTATGTATTGTGGGCACTGGCCCAATAAAGACCTACTTTTTAGGGTTTGCAGATAGTGGGCATTGTCAGGAACGGGCCTGACCAGTTGGTGTCATGGGAACATTATCCCTAGGTTCAGTGGGAACTTAGCTTCCCTAATTTTTGCCGGGTAAACGATGTGTTCGTTTACCACAACATTTTGACACTTACTCGGGACACCGGGTACCGATTGTCATAGGAAACGATGAACCTAGTAAGCACTTACAGAAACTATTTCATTCAATTCCAGTAGCATACATACATTCGGGTGACCAACTTCTCCGGGAAACCCTACCTACTCCCTAGGTATTGCATCATTCTTTTGGAGTGCTGCAAGCAAATCCTAGAGCTCCACGCATTCTTTGCCTTGAAAAAGGTCGTACCAATTTCGTTCTTGATGGTTTGCGGGAACTATTCTTGTAGTCTCACGATGACCAAGGAGGCCAAAAATGAATTAAAGAGTCTAGGACTGGTGGAATTCCACCATACCAGAAGTAATTTTGACCCAGTAGAAAAAATAAGGGAGGTGCTACCCGGGCATCTACGCCATATAAAGATGATATTGAAGATTTCTAGGCAGATTGCAAGGACAGTTTTGATTTCTAGGCCTGACATCACTCCCACATGTCAAAAGGTTTAATAAAAGCCCTCAAACTTTGGGGCTTTTCGAAAGATTTCACAAACGATGGGCCTCTTGAAGACCCAACATATAAAGAGTAGGGGATCGACAAATTGGATCTCCCTCTGGTGGATTGGGGCACCCTGAAGAGCCTAACATTTGAAGATGTGTGTCGCCCCATCATCGATAATAGTCACAAGTATTTTGAGTGGGTGTGTTCGAGGAGCACCTGTAAAGGCTCAATTGTGCGGAGGTCTGCTTCAACCTCCAGAGCCGCAAGACCAAGCAAAAGCAAGGGGAAGGATAAAGAAAGTACCTCGGCCCAAGTGCCTTCCCAAGGTCCTCTCCCCATGATGGCACAAATTTATGAATAGATGGAGGCGTCGAGGCTGACGAGCTAGAAGATAAGTGCCCAAATTTCCCATGGCCTTCTCGCAACTCTAGTGGCGTCAGCTCACTCGGTGGGATCCCTGTCATTAACAATATTAATGAGAAGGAAGACGTTCACCGAGGAAAAGTCTACAAATATTATGGATGCTGGGGCCCCATTACAAAGAAAGAAGAAGCAGAAGGTAAACCCTACCCCAAGCATAGACATGGGCCCCAACATGCCCAATGTTCCCCTAGTGGAAGTCAATTCAGACTCCCCCGAACTGGATGATATTTCAAAAATCTTTCCTCCACGCGATGACTTTGATGACATCTTCAGGATGAATGAGATCATGAACCTACATGGGGAAATAGACCAAGCGGTGGAGGAAATTGTCACGTAGGAGAAGGAAGGGACCCCGCCGAGGAAGAAGTCCTCGAGAAAGAAGATGCCACAGAGCAGGAAGTCCGGGAAGAAGCACAAGAGGAACCCGAGCGGGAGGAAACACCACTCCAAGGGGTTGAGGTAGAATCAGAGAAAGTAAATGATGAGAAACTGACGACTGGGGAAACTGGACCCACGGGATCAACTGTACCCCCAATTGTCACACTCTAGGTGCCTTTGGTTACTCCGGGTGACCAAGTGCCCCGGAGTACATTTGGAGAGGTGATCTTAGTGGCCCAAATGCTAAACATTGGCCAGACACCTCCACCACCTCTGGAGGGCGCTCCAATGGAGAGGGATATCATGGTGAATGATGCCAAAGAAGAACAAAAACAAAAGAAGGATGAGGGGAGAATCCACAAGGATATAAATGTTGACTCACCTGATGCTAGGAAAGATGGGGAAATCCCTGATAATACAGGTGATGTTAATGCCAGCGGAGAGGATATCCCAAACATCATGGATAAGGAAACCAACAGGGCATAAGACACTAAGGCCTCTGGGGAGTAGGAACATGAACATGAACATGAACAAGAAAAGGAGAAAGAGCCCGATGAAATTGCAGATACTGGGAATGCATCACCATATTCCAAAGGGAGTCCCAATACTTAGGCCTTGGAAACAAAATTGCCCCAGCCGCCACAATGGCTAGTGGAATCTAGAAAGAGAAAGGCCCAGGCGGTAGCAACAGGTGTTCCACTCTCCTTGGCCAAAATGATGGCCCAGAACGCGGAGGCTAAGAAGCCTAAAAAGGCCCGAACAATCCATACCCTCCAGATCGGTCCGGGAGGAAGCACAGTTGTAACAATTGCAACACCTCCCCCAGATACAGATGTGGTGACGATAAAGGCTAAAGATTATACAATCACAGAGGTACCTCTGGGGAGGAGTGATAAACAAGGAGAGTTATACCTACTACAAGAGGCGACCCAGGTGGTAGAGGCCCGATATGATAAACAGGCCTAGAAGTTGAAGTAGGAAAGATAAAAGAACAAAAATCTCCTCAAACTTCTAGCAGAGCTTACACAGCCCCTGGCCGAGATCCATCCGAAAGCTTCCACCTCTAGACCACTACTTCCGCAGGGTGACATGGATGCTCTTAGGTCCATGAAGAAAAAGGCATAGGCTATGGACCGATGGATCACCGAGAAAATAGGGGCTATAAGGCAATTTTTAAATGTATCACTCCTGGACCTTTACTTGGCCAAAAATCTCTTCGACCAAGTAACCAATGCCATTTTTATATGGGAAGGAAATTTGGAGAAATATGAAGGGTGGAAGACCGGGTTAGATGAAGTCATCAAATCCAGAGAAGAGGCCATCACAGAGATGGGAATTTTGGGAGAGGAATCGTTCGAAATCCTCCAGGCTCAGTACTCCAGACTTGGCCTCAAAATTGAGGTGTGCAAGCAACTGGTCACGGACCTAAGGGAGAAAGTTACAACGCTCCAATATCCATTGGATGTATTCAAAGCATTCATTTTAAGGGTGTCACAAGTCGATCCCTTCACCACCAGAACATGGGCCTCGGAGGACTACGCCCTCAATAAATATGATGAGCTGATGGAGTCCCTGTATCATTCGGCTGAGGACTTTGATAGAGGAAAGCTATCAAGAATATCTAAGATGATACTCTGGGCTCATGACTCCGTAAAATTAGTAGAAGAATTCCAGAATGGGGCTGGAGAAGTTGAAGACAAGTTTGAAGCCGTCCGTGACCAGTGGAATAGTATTAAGGACATAGATGAAGATGGAATCATCCAAGTTTTGGAAGAATTCAAGAATAGTAAAGGACAATAAAGTTCTCTGGATTCTGGGGATTATCACTAGCAAGGTGTATTTTGAGCATTCATTATTCTTTGAGCGCAAGCTCCTGGACTCTGTAATTTCGGATCTGACAGTTTTGTATTCTTTTGATGAATCGTGTCTAGGTTCCTCAGAGCTGACCGGTCATTATCCAGCAGTCAATAAGGGTGTCAGAAAGTAGGTGGCCCCAAAAAGACACGTCAGTTTGAAGGATGGTCCTAACAGGTGATCTTCCCAAGGCGCCACTCCAACATTAACTACCTGGTGCATCGAAGACAATGAGCTGCTTTTTGCATTAATGAGGTATGTAGCCTCGAACTCTTAAAAGATCAGATTTCCTGTATTCTTTCTCCGATGCTCTTCTCGAGGCCGATTCTTCTATCCTTTCTTCTTGTCTTCTTCTGCCGATATGTCAAACCTCTACTTTTTTTGAGGTGATTGTAAAGTGGTGCAGGTAGTACCGACCACTAGATATTATATTTTATTGTTGAGTGTAAAGTTAGATTAGGTTAAGCTTTAGGGCGAAGACGTGTATAAATAATAAGTTTAACCTCATTTCAAGGGTCAAAAAAATTGATGATTTTGCAGTCCATACTATTAGCTTTCAGCATTCCATTTCCTTGTAGTTGCAGAGCTCAATGCTCGGTAGTTCTCAGTAGTTAGATGCTTTCTTGGAGCTGTTGATGTATGCACCAGTGATGTTGGAAAACTGTTAATGAAGAAGGAAATATTATTGCAATGATGTTGTTGGTGTCTTGATCTCTAAGTTAACACTCTTTTGTGTTGTATGTTTCTGATGTCCTTTTCTCTAATGTTTAAGTAGATTAACGACCTCTTTTCCATTGCTATTGAACATGTATGAATCGCTGGTTCTGTATATGCTTAGTATAGTTCATTAGAGCATGGTTGATGTTTTAAATGTATTTGCATAACTATAAGTAGAATGAATACACTCTAACCCTGGAATATCTTTTGAAGTTTGTTTGATAATCCAAATGCTTGTAGGAAACCCCAACTTACCAAAATCCCCGGAGAAGATGAGCCAAGAAAAACCAGCTATTCCCTTGAACAAAACATCCACACAACCAACTTAGCTCCCACACTGTTGAGACCCGACACTCAGGTGCTTGAAGGCCCATAGAATTCATTCCCCGAACAACCTTTACAGGTGAAGTTGGCCGGTACCTCGGTACCTGGTGACAACTTACATCTGTTGATGAGACCGGTCACAAAGTCCCGTCAACAGGTAGTAAGCCCTAGTTGTGAAAGTATTGCATGTGTTGTTGTACCTTAATAGTGAAATTAAACATTGTAATTAAATATTCTCTATATTTTGAGTTTGATTCTCGTCATGGTTTTCCCTAGACTTGGGTCTTCCACATAAATCTTGTAGTCTTGTGTTGATTATGCAGTATTTTATGGTTCCATTGAAGTTGGTTTCTTGTGGTAATATGAAATATATCAAAGATCTAAATTAAATTTATTATTGTTGTCCAAACCAATTCATCCCCCCTCCTCTCATTCCTACCATGTGTTCAACATTTTTTTAGAGATTGGTCCCTTCTTGGGAAGATTAGCATCTCAAGGGAGATTGAGTATAGCGTGGGGGTTTGAGTTTCAAGGCTCCAAAGTTTGAAGGTAAAAATTATTCTTGTTAGAAGGAATGAATGTGGTTTCATTTAGAGTCTCCACCAAAAGGATTATGGGAAAGTATTCAAAAGGTTTATATTGTACATCAGGCTAGACCATAGACTCTAGATGGGATAAAAGTTGAAGAAAACAATTTGAAAGCTTGGGTTTCTATTGCCAGTTATTTATGTGACGAAGTATTCAAGAAAGTCATTGGATTGAAGAAAACAAAAGAGATATGGGAAAAACTAAGAAATGTGAATGAAATATACCTAAAAATAAAAGAAGCCAAAATGACAAATTTGAAGAACAAGTTTTAAAATATGAAGAAGGGTGAAGTGAGTTCATTGAAGTATATATTCACATAGTCAATGAAATTGTGAATGCTATTAAGGGTTCTAGTGGAATAATAGAAGAAAAGGAAGTGGTAAGAAAATTATTTATGACTCTACATAAACCTTACAAGACAAATAAATATGCAATTGAAGATAAAGTCATGATTTGAATTCCTACACCTTGGATCAACTTATCAGTTTGTTGTTTGCATTTGAGATCGTTGAAATGGATGACATGAAGACAAAGAGGAAAGAGAAAAATTTAAAGGATCAGTCAATTCTAGAGATGGAGGTAAAGAATACATGGATGAGATTGAAGCAAACTTTGAGAAGAATGGTGAGAGATTTCAGAAAATACAAAGAAAGTTGCCTCTAAAATGCTTTAATTATGGTGGAACTGGTCATTTTGCTTCTAAGTGTCCTTATTAGGAAGAATTCAAAGGATATGATAATGAAACGAGAAATAGTTATGGCATTTATGATAAGAGAAAGAAGACAAATAAAAGAGACAAAGAAAAAAGAAGCTAATGCACTACGGAGGAATATTCTTCTAAGGATGAAGATGATAATGAATCAAATGAAGAATCATTGTTTCTAGCTATAAAGGAAGGTAACAAAGAAAGAAATAGAAGACCAAAAGTAAAGATGATTGTACTACATGATAAAGTGGAACTTATTGCATGGATTAGTTATTCTGGATGCTCAAACTATATGAAAGAGGATAAGGATAATTTTATGAAGCTTGAGAAGTATGATGGAGGATTTGTAATATTTAGAGGAGAACAATTTACCTCTATAAGTTAAATAGGGAGTATCTCAATTGATGGCAAGTATAAAATTTATGATGTTTATTATGTTAAAGGATTGAGACATAATTTGTTGAGTTTTAGTCAAATGTACAATAGAGGTTATGAATATGCCTTTATTAAATCCAGATGTGCAATTAGAAATTGAAACACTAGAAGACTAGTTGCTAATGGTGTTAGAGAAAATGGATATTTTTACTACATAAGTAAAATGGTTAGAGTAACTATTTGATAGCACAAGTATGAAAATTTGAAGATGAAACTGGAAAAAGGGTAAACGAAGATAAGAGTTTGGAAAATATGGTTGAAGAAGAATATAATTAGATAGAGGAAAGAAACACATTGAATCTTGTATCAAAACTAACCCAAACATATGCAAAGAAATGTAGTAAATTTGAATAGGAGGTATAGAAGTTGAAGGATGAGTTAAAAGATGCAAAAGAACAAATTGAAAAGCTCAATGAGCTCAAAGATGGTATTAAGATTGAAATTTTAGTAGGACATAGAAAGACCAAAGATAGAAGTAGATCCAGGGACAAATATAAGATGAGAGGAGTCAATAATGAATCTAATTTGGCTCATAATAGGAAGGATTTCAGGATTTCCCCTTCTTATGTGTAAATCAGATATTTCTCCAATTTTTTTGGTAAATTTTTTTCATGTAATGAGTATGGTCATAGATCTAGTGAATGCCGAAGTCAGATTAGAAACCAATCCATTAATATAAGATGCTACTTTTACAACAAGTGTGGACATATGTTAGCTGAGCATAGGAATAAGATAAAGAAGTGTATATGTGAAAAAAATAGTATGTTAAAAATGGTAAAACTTTCGATGGATATTGTTATACCTCTAATATGTCTGGATACAAAGTTTTTAAGTGCATGATAAATAGGAATATTGGAAGAAGTAATGACAAAATAAATTGAGGAAGACCACAAGCTAGTCTAATATATTATAACTGTAGAAAATTTGGTCCCATTGCGAAGTTATACAAAAGGAGAATTGAAGAAAATATACCAGCAAACAAGATCAATATTAGTAGAGAGAAGGAAGAGATGTAGAAGTTTTGTGTTAAAGAATCAGATAAGGTAGAATAAATTTTTGAGGATGGATCTGCAGCCTCTGGTGGTGTTGATTATTTTTCTAATTAAAATAAAATGTATAGGTTGAGGGGGAGAACTAATTGAAAAATATTTATTCCCCCCTTCTCTGATGGGTACTAATTTTCTCTTAGTATTAGAGATTCAAAAGTATATATGTTTGGAATGGTATGGTTTTGAGATGTATCTTTCAAGGGGGAGATTCAAAGATTTATCTTCTATCTCCCGGACTAATGCAAGTTTTGATTCTCAAGGGGAGAAGTGGAGTTTTGTATGGTATAATATTTCCATGTTTCTTTTTGTCCTTGATGTCAAAGGGGGAGAACTTTTGTTGAAGTTCACAAGTGTTTCCATGAATGACAAAGGGGGATATTGTTGCAAATATGAAATTTTGGTTGTAATTTATGACAATTTTTTTGGAAGGATGAAGTATTATAGATAGACATGTTGGTACTTTGGTTGTGCTAGGTCCAGATGTATATAGACTAGTTTGGAAAGTTGTTGGGTGTTGTTGTTATTGTTATTGTTGAGATTGGTGGCCTAAGAGTTCTATTAGACTAGTCATAAATATCTTTGGTGTCCTCTAGATATATTTGAAATAATGTTGTTGAATGATGATTGTAATCATGGTTGGACATATAGTATGTTGTCTCATGATATTTATATTTTTCAAGTGGGCTTTGATGATCTATATTTTATGTGTTCAATTATGCTATGTTTTTGTGTGTCTGGGTGTGCTATCTTAATAGGGACCATTATTTTGGTATGGATACAATTTAAAATTGATGTTGGAATACTAATTTGAGTCTCACCTTGGTGTGTGGCGATATGCATGCTTAAATATTTCTTCACAAGATGTTTCTTGGTCGACTGCTCTAAAAGCTTTATTGCCTATCTACATGTTACTTTCTAGAGATGACTTTGGTTGATGTGTGGAATGTTGGATCTATCTTAGAAGAGTATGTTGTAATATATTTGGTTCCCCTCTTTCTCTTGGAGTGGACTGATTCATGTACCTTGGGTCTAGATGACCTATTTTATGTAATTGTGTTTTGCCTTGGTTGTGGACGACCTTCATTAGAGCTTCGAATGATCAATCTCACATTTAGGGAGTACATTAAAAGTTAGAGATGTGTGGTGGAAGATTGGAAGGATGGAAGAGTGAATGGTGTGAAGGAAAGAAAAGAAATAAGTTAAGGATGTATACAAAAGTCAGAAATTGAAGGAAATATATTCAGAGACAATGTGTTGTTGATTCTTGTTCAGGAGATTCTTCTTATTCCATTTTTGAGATTCATGTTGTTGTCGAATGACAATGAGTCTACTAGAAGTATTTTTATATCTTGTGTTGATTTAGTAAATTTTAGTTGTACACGTCATTTATACCATTCCCTAAGGTAGCGAGCCCTAGTTGTGCAATTCTTTCAGGTGGTGTTGCACCTCATGTGATAGTGAGCCTAAACATTGTAATTCAAGGTTATCTATATTTTGAGTTTGATTCTAATTGTACTTTTTCCCAAACTTGGGTTTTCCATGTAAATCTGGTGTGCTTGTGGTGATTATTCTTTGTGTTTCATGGTTCCATTAAAGTTAGTTTCTCATGGTGATCTGGAGTATATCAAGATCTAAATTAAATTTATTATTATTGTTTGAACTAATTAACCCCCAACCTTTTATTAATGTTGTGTGTTCAACCTATTTTCCTCCTCTTGTTTACATAGCATGCATCTTTTAGGGAGCTAAAATCCATGCTTTATCAAATTATCTTGGATGGTTATCTTCTTGTGCATTGTCATCTAATATAAGAAGTTAATTTTGGGAATAAGTTGGGGGTTCTAAACTTTTTCCATAAACCTGTAGGTTTGCCTTCCTTAAATAACACATTATAAGATGATTTTACAAAAATTCACTCCTAGGGTTCTTTCTCCAAATGAACTTATCCTCCCTTTGTAAGAGAGGTATTTTGGTTTGCTTTAACATTGTTTTCAACTCCATAGCCTTTTGTAGAAAGTGACATTGGTTAAGGCAAAATTATGAACTATCCTTCCATGATTTTAGGTGGGATAAGTAGTCCGCAATCCAATGCCCCCAAAATTTCTTAGCATTATCATAAATGTACCTGAAGACTTGATGTAGTGTTAGGGGTTTATCTCCTTGTTAGCTATCCTCCCAAAAATGAATCATACAGTCATCCCCAATCTGTCATTTAAGGCCTATTTGAACAATATTCCCACACTTGAGGATGTTGTTCTATATTTTTGAACCAAATGGGAATCCCTGGGTAGAAATAAGATTTTTTTTGTGTTCTTTCAACTTTCTTCACCATAGTGCCTAAAATTGCAAGAAAAGAAAGGAAATAAATAGCGATACCTTACAAAGATGTCGCTAGGAATTGAAATTTACCCATACTCTTAAGAAGTTTCTCTCCATCCCACTAGCTTCCTATAGATTCTTTCTAAGATCAAGCTCTATAAAATTTTGGATGCCTGTTTGACATTAAGTATCCCAATATATATCCCAAGAAGAATGACACTTTGACAACCCTGAATTGATTTGATTTTGTTTTGTAATTTCTCTGTAGTATTAAATAACTAAATGTTTCTTTTCTTGTAAATTGTGTGTTTTCTCACTTGAATTCAATATAATAGTTAAGGAATTCCTTCCATTCTCTTTCTTCAACCATTGAGGCCATCCTAAATAATATGATATCATCCACAAACTAGTGTAGGATGATAGGTGGTATACTGGAAGCATCTTTGACCCCTTGCAACTTGTCCATTTCAACCAAGCTTAGAAAATGTCTTATCAACACCTTAGGAAAGATTATTAACAAGTAGGGTGACAGGTGTTCGTGTTGATTGATTCCTCTAGCAACCCCCAAAAAAACATAGGGAGCCCATTAACAAGTACTAAAAATCTAGCAATTATTATACACTCCCTGATTAAGCTGATCATTACGTCTTAAAACCCTAAATTCCTTAGGTCTTTAAATAGGAAGTCCCAACTCACTTATTAATATGCCTTAGAGATGTTAAGTTTAAGAACCATCCCCAAAAAGTAGCAGCTATATTTAGAATGAACGACTTCATGGGTATAGACAATTGGATCAAGAATCTTCCTTCCAAGGACAAACTCCTTTTGGTTTCTATTAAAGAAACCATCTAAAAGATATTATATATAGTATTACACAAACTGACATTTTTGAAATTTGAAATTCTTTAGGGTTCATATATCTTTGGTATTAGGGAAATAAAGGAGCTATTTAGTTTATTTAGCAGTTTACTAGTACAAATGAAGTCTTTTGTTGTAATGGTAATATCAAATCCCATAATATCGTAAAACTCTTTAAACAAAGTCAATGAAGATCTATCAGGTCCCAGGGATTTGTAATATCTCATAAAAAATACAACATTCTTAACCTCTTCTTTTGTTACTGGGCATTAGGGGCAAGAATCTAAGCATTGTTAACAAAATCAAGGGCATTAGGTAGATAGTGTAATAATTGGTCCTATAAAAGATTATTTACAACTTTATTATTTTTCCTATAGGCATTTCATTAATAGTTTGATACCATCAATTTTGATTGGGTGTCATCATTGATCTCTCAGTTGTTTTCATCCTTAAGGATTTAAATTGTATTCCTTTTCATATGCTTGGTGGCGGACCTATGGAAGGATGTTGAATTATTGTCACCCTCTTTCAACCACTACACTTTATACTTTTATTTCTAATAAATTTCCTCTTGATTAAAATTTTCCTTCCTATTGGTTCTCTACAATGGGTAGGAAACTGTGCTTGACACCTCAACTCAGGGAAATATTGTCCTAATTGGGTAGCTATCAGTTTCTATTATCAAGACTCATTTAATTATCAACCCAGGGAGGTATACTTGAAATGGGACATCACAATATGTGCACAAAGAGCCTTTGAAGTCATACTACTTTAACTACAACAAAAGAAATACTAAACTAAATATTAGAAAATAAATGCATTGAACATATCATCCATAACTTACCATGAATAAATCCAACCTAATACTTCTACTAAAACAACAACTCTTTGACTAGCTAGACTAACTTCTCTGTTCTATTTTTGTTGCAGGAACAATCAATTACCATATTAACAAAAATAGAATACAAAAAAAAGTTAAGATACAAAAAGAAAATAAAAGGATTCGTCACCAAGTGGGTCCCCCTTAAATGAGTACTCCTGACTACCAACTATATCCTTAGGAAATAAACATATAAAACATTTTCATCCATCCATGTCAAGAACACAAAAGTGATAGAGATTACGTCTTATTCAAAAAGTACAACAAATGCAAAATTTTATTACATCACTTGACCAACAAGTTTCTAAAGAAATGTGGGAGACTTTATAGAAAATAAGAACTAAAACTAACTGACTAGATCATCACCTCAATCCCTCAAATCTATGGAGAGTATTTTTATTAAAAACTAGACAATATGAAAAACAAAGAGTGGAATAGAGTGGAATCTATCCCATCCATAAATCAAACCAAATATTTTCCTAAATTTTATTTAAAATCAGGAATGTAAGCAGTTAGGAAGGTAAATTTTCTTCCAACTATCTTGAAGAAATCTTCTTTAAAACCTACACCTAGACTGCTGCATTAAAAACTTGTTGACTTCTTCCTTCCTTGATATTTATTAATTACTTCAAAATACTTGTCACACCTTGATGCCCATTGGCTTATTCAAATAGTTGCATTCAAAATGTTAGACCACATATATTATTGCACATGCATCAATATTTTAAATACAATATTACCATAATCATTCATAATAATATATTTATATTGCAGTCATGAGTATCGCAGTTTTAATAAAAAAGGACATTGATATAGTAGTGTATTCTATCACCACGACTCAACAAAAGGGTGTAAAATCACATAGTTTGTAAGCTTATTCCTACGTTAACATTGTATTTAAACTTGATGCATTCTAAATACGAAATTATTGTAATCTGAGGTGTTTTGGGTGCGTGTTTATATGAAGTGAATGTTCTCCTATGTTATCATGCTTTCGGGGGTCTGTTAGGTTAGATGGCCCTAGGACTTAAAACCAGAGGTTTTGGGATTGTACTTTCTATATGATGTTATTATGATGTTAGTTGTGATTATACGAGGTTGTCATGGTCCTGATTTCCTAAACCCAACCTGATTCAGTTTGATGTATTGTTTGGCTATATGAAGATATCGTGGTTATTGTTTGGTTATTTGAGAACCTATGTGCTCCTGAATGAGCAAGATGCGATTGTGTATATGTTTATCTTCTTATGTTGAGCTTGAGCCTAGGTAGGTTACCTAAGTGTATAGTGGGGAAGTGGCTTGCAATGGGGGTTCAGGACCCTAAGCAGTTACTAGGTAAACCCATTGGTAAGTTACTTAATAATTGAAAATATATGATACATTAAAGGGGTTAAAAATGAACTAATAAGATGTCTAAGTCTCTGCCCATGCCTTGAGTGTTGTCGCATGATAGAATTGGAGTTGGGATTCTTGTCTACGCGAAAGGATCACCGAGCCACATAGTGTCACTTGGAGGCCAGGGTCAAGAGGTACTACTAGGGTTACCTTCAAGGTTGGACTTATGTGATGACACTTCCCTATATACATCTTAGGTTATCCTACATGCGTCGATTACCTCTGGTATTGTTTAGTGTTCCTTATTATGGTTTAGTGAACTTATAGGATCTTCCTATGCATTTGAGTATGATGTCTTGTATACCTTGGTGATTGCCTTCTTGTTGTATACCCCATGTGAGTGGGCCTGTTACTATCTCCTCAGCACGGTGGGAGTGGACCTTTGGTTCCACGTGGTTGAGTGGTAGTGATTCTTATTACCATTGAGATTATGACAGATTCTACTTCATGCTTGGATGTTCCTTGTTGCAGTTTCATCTTCATAGTCTTTGGAGACTTGCTCAGTTACTTGAGTTGTGTATTTGTACCATATGTTTATATTGGTTATCATCCATTGGAGGATGCATTGTATGGTTTACTATGTATTATTACATACCCTGCGATTTGTGCAGTGGATGTTGATTAGGTAGTATACCTTATGGTATCAGTTGTTTATGTAATCATTTATTATGAGATGTATATGGTTGGATTCAGAGTATGTAACCTTTATGTTAGTTCTCTATTATTGTAATCATAGATTAGTTTGTTTAAGTAATTCTACGTCAAGGAGTGCTCGAGGAATGTTAATCATGTATGAGTTGTATTTCATGTATGTCATGTAGTTCATTGTGTTGCTTCCGCATTGTTATTAATATTGTTTGTAAACATTTAAAAAAAAAATTATTCCGTGAACTTAGTGTCGTGTTTAGGTTAAGTTCTCCTGGGTTCCCTGGCGGGGCATTACACTTGGTATCAGAGCCCATGTTTCTACACTGGGAGCTCTGGGAAATATGTATGCCCATTAGTGTCTTTGATTTTAAAACTTGAAACAAACATAGACATAAAACTCTGATGTATTTAAAACCATTGCTTTACGATTATTGATTTCTTTTGATGTTTTGGGTTTGATGTTGGTTTTGAGTTCAGGTTTGATTCTTTGGTTGATTCAGGAATCATGCCTGAATCTAGGTCTTCTAGAGGCCGTGGTAGAGGCCGAGAGGGTGGCCATGGAAGGGGTAGGGGCCACAGTCCTTCCATGAGTGTTCATCGAGATAATAAAGATGAGCAGAGGGAAGAGTGTCGGGCTAGTTTAAAGGAGCCAGTTTTTAGGCAGTTGTTGCAGGAGTTACTGAATCGTATTCCTGAGCAGGGTAGAGTGGAGAGGGAGAGATCTAGGAGCCCTCCAAGGAGGAATGTTGTAGTGGATCCTGAGGTTGTGGCAGCGAACCACATGAGGGATCTCATGAGAGTTCCACCTATTACCTTTGATGGGAAAGGAACATGATTTGAAGCTGAGACTTGGCTTATTGCATTAGAGAGGATCTTTGCTATGCATCCCTTTAGTAGCAATACTAAAGCTAGGTATGTGGTAATGCAACTCTCCAATTTCGCAGTGATATGGTGGAAGATAGAGGAGAATAAGTTGAGTCTTCAGATGGATACCATTACATGGGAACTCTTCCTTGAGCATTTTAGAGAGAGATTCCTCTCTAATCAGTGGAGACAACAGAGGGCTGATGAGTTCCACAACTTGAGGCAGTTGACCCTATCAGTGGTTGAGTATAAGCATCGATTCTTCGAGCTCAAACAGTATGTTGGTTATGGTGAGGATTCAGCCCTTATGGTTCAATACTTTGTTAGGGGGCTAAATGAACACATCATTGGGGAAGTTAGAATCTTTGAGCCTACAAACCTCATAGAAGCGGTTATTAAAGCTACCCTTGCAGAGGAGAATATAGAATTGGGATATGGTGGTCATTCAGGAGTGCACTCGAGAGCACCTACGAATTCAAGAGGTCATTCTACCATTCCAAATGGTAGTCAGTCTCGTCAGCAAGGAGGAAACAACCCTTCTTCTTTTAGTGGTCCTCAGATTAGGAACTTTCGTGATATTCAGCGCAGCAGGCGCAATTGGTCAGTTCAGCCAACACAGAGTGTGTATCAGGATTTCAATGGGGGAAATGTTCAGCAGTCTAGAGCACCTTTAGTTAGAGAAGGTGGTAGCAAGGGAGCTTGTTTCACTTGTGGACAGTTTGGACATTTTGCTGTCAATTGTCCTTAGCGTGCACCGCAGTCTTTAGGACAGAGGCCAACAACTTCTGAGCCTACAGTGGGTAATGTTGGTATGTCTCATGGAGTGTATGCAGCATTTGATCATCCTCCACCTATGTACTATGATCCTGTGAGTGGTGCTACGAGTAGAGGTCCAGTAGCTAGTTTCTGGATTCCTACAATGGGGAATGATCCTCAGTGTTCGAATCAAAGACCTGGGAAGGGTCCTATGGGACCCACACTTTGAGTCTTTTAGGACTTGGATTAGATGTTCTGTGATGATGGATTGATTTCTCTATCTTTGTTTTGGGCTTCCAGGAGTAAGCCTAGTTTTAGGGGAGGAGGACGTAATACCCACCTCCTAGGTTGCTTTTCAGTTTGTGGATGCCAAACTCTTGTAGGCATTTTGGATGTATGTGTTGATTTAATCATATGGTTTAGATGATATTATGTGTTACATTTCAGTATGTTATTGATCCATTGTTAGTATGTTATATCATTGGTGTATATCTGATTTATGGTTATTTTATGATGCTTATGTATATGTTAGGATTTCATTTCGATTATGGTTTTCTGACAATACTGACCATAGATTTATATGCACATGGATCATTGTATGTTTTCATTACTATTTTATGTGCTTGGTATGGTATGGGACAGAGTCATAGTTACTTGCTTCGGTGAGATCCACATGATAACCTAGTCTCAACCATTGTTTGTCATATGATATATGCATGTATGTTCATCTTGGTGATGACAGGTTTGCAGGTACTGGGCTACGTCTTCCCTGAATTTGTAGGAGTGAGCGTGCCCTATCACATTAATCTCAATGGTAAGAGAGGGGAGATAGTTTTCAGGTCCAAATCCTATCCTAAACCAAATTGTCCTAGTTAGTGGACAAGTATCTGTTTTGACTACCTTGACCGAATTCAGATAGTTGATAGGAGTTCGTGTATCCCTTTCCGTGAGCATGTTTGATTTTTTTTATTTTTGGTTTCAGGTGCTTGATGTGATTTTGTGGGTGTTATATCATGTTATTTATTTAATTGATTATTATTTCAGCCCTAGAAGGAGCCAGAAACTCTGGTAGTATGCTTAAAGAAATTAATAACACCTTCTTAGCATTAATACCTAAGAAGGATAAGGCAGAGAGCCTGGACTATTTCAGACTAATTGCATTATGTTTAATACTACATATAAATTAATTACTAAAACTATAACTAATAGGTTACAAAAATTACTCCCCTTCTTAATTAGTGAAGAACAAACTGGTTTTTTTCCAGGAAGATCCATTTATGATGGAGTAATAATTTCTCAAGAAGCAATTCATTCCATTCAAAAGAATGAAGAACCTAGTATGCTTATAAAATTGGACATTAAAAAGTCTTATGATAAGGTTGACTAGCGCTTCCTTTTTACGTTCCTTGAAGCCTTTGGCTTTGCTAAACCTTGGATTAATTTAATCTCTAAATTCATCTCTACTCCCAAAGTGTCATTCCTGGTTAATGGCACTCGAGAAGGTTTTTTCAGCATAACTAGAGGCCTGAGATAGGGGGATCCCATCTCCCCCTTTTTATTCATCATAATGGAAGAATCCTTAGGGAGAGCGATTACCAAAGCAAGATAGGAGGATAAAATTACAAGAATAAAAATCACCAATGAGCTATATCCCACCACACATCAATAATTAATTGATAATACTATGCTTTAAGGGAAAATAAAAAGGATACAAGGGTATCCTAGAATCCTATTCTGTGACCTCGGGGCAAGAAATCAACATTGGGAAATTAGAAATATTTTTCTTTAATACTGACCCCATATTGGAAAAGGAAATTTGCAATATCTTAAACTTCAAAAAAGGGGTGATGTCATGCAAATACCTAGGGATACCCCTATATATAGGGAATAGCTCATCAAAATTGTGGGAATATGTAACAGAAAAAATCAAGAAGAAGGTGGACTCATGGAAAGAGAGATGGATTTATTCTGCTAGGAGAGAGACTATGGTTATATTGGTCTTATCGACAATTCCTATTTATCAGCTATCATGCATCAACCTCCCATCGACCACTAAGGAATATTTAAATAGACATATGAGAACTTTCTTCTAGCAAGGCACTAGTGAGGATAAGAAAATACCCCTAATGGCTTGGGACAAGGTGTGTTGACCTAAGGAGGAAGGGGGAGATGGCATAAAAATGTTAAAGTTCAAAGAAAATCTCTAGGGGATAAACTGGTTTGGAGAATGTATAGAAATCCTCATTTGAAATGGGCTAAGATCCTCTCTCACAAGTATCTTAAAAGCTAGGAATCTTCTAGTTTTGTTTAGAGAAAAATCCCCACCTAGAGTGTGAGGCCTACCCAAGCACGTCATAGCTTAGCACTATTTTCCCCTTATTATGCTCTTTAGTTGAAACTAATTTTGAGACACTTGGACTATTTGAAGACATGTTATTATTTGAGGGATCTGTGAGATCTTATGTTATGTTATTTGACATTCTGATGTATACCTACTTATGTGATGCCTTATGTTAGTTAATGCATATTATCTATATGGTTAAGTTTTAATGATGCAATATGATGGATATGAATGTTAGATAATATCAGGATGTAGATTGATTAAGAGTTATATTTATGCATATGGATTAGATGTAGATATTGTATAATTTCAATGAATCATTGATGCAAATGTGAGTGAATATGTGTTGGTTTACATTATGTATCTTTCTATGTTTATGTGTTGATTTATTGGACCATGGTACTAAATGAGGATTCAACAATGGGCCTATGTAAATACCGTGATGCTAAGGTCCTATCTATAAAAAGAGACATGGACCTTATTGTATTATGTTTTATTCATGAAATTATTATGCATGATTGTATTTAATTCAATTTAGTAAATGCGTAAATAAGTCATGCTTTGTCTAATTATGGTGTGTCACTTGACAAATGTGTCTTTATGTGTTGGCATGGAAAGTAAATGTAACTAGTATAGGTTTAAATCTAACCTAGGAGTCACCTAGTATAGTTATCATGCTTACCCTAAGGTTTAGGGAGATCAGATTGAGTCAAGAGGGTTGAATTATGTGAGTTGAGTTCAGGTGGGGTTTAGGAGGGTCAAAAAGGCTTCTAGTAGGTAGTTAGGGTTTGATTTGACCACCCCACTTGGAACACTAGGGGTTAAGGTTAAATTTTATCTCATTATGAACCCCATAACTCATTAATGATACTCCTAAAATATCCCTTTTTGAAAGTGGACAAAATGAGAGTTTGGGAGATTTGGGCAAAGTATCTCATCCTTCCAATGTGAGACTTAAACTCCATTTATGGGGGATAAGGAAAGTGGGAGATGGGGGAAGACTTTAGTCACTTACCCATTAATGTTGAGATCAGATATTCTTAGAATGAAGCCTTTTAAGGGGTTTTGGGAGGAAAGTTAGTTTGTGCACCCACTCTCTACCTTTAGAGACATTTTTAGAATTGGAAGAGGATTTGGAGAAGGAAGAAGACATAAAGGGGAAATATCATCTCAAACTTCATCATTTTGCCTTAAGCTTAGACTTGAGGTTGGTTTCCTTTTTATAATAAGCTTAGATTAGATTTTATTATGCATGTAGATAGCTTGAGGAATCCATAATGGAGTTTATGTATACTTGTTTTTAAATCCATGGGTTTCCATGGAGTCCTTTATTGAGCCTTGTGTTTCTTTTGTGCATATGTTTCTTATAGGGTTCTTCAAGGCACTCTCACCCTAGGAATAGCAGAGTAACCTTGAAGGGGTGAAGGTTTAAAGACTACTCATGTAGTAGAGAGTCTCCCATGTGTGGATGGATGTACACGGGTTTGTAAGTCCCCATGATGCCAATCACGCCCAAGGGCATTTGGGGGTCAAAAGGGGAAATCTGATGGCTTGAAGCCATGGTTATGAATGTGAGGAGATGGTTATAGTAAGGGAATCTTGAGCCCATGTGTGGCTTATTCCTGGGTGTGTGCACCAAGTTGTGGACCAAAAATATGGACACATCTTTAAAAAAAATTCAAATTCCATATAACCCGATCGGGTTATCAAAAATTTAAAATTGCTCTAGGCTTGGTAACCAAGCCTAGAAAATATTATAAAAAAATCAATCTGTCTTGAACTTGATCAGGTTTCTAAATTTCAAATAACCCGATCAGGCTCTGAAAAGAAAAAAAGTAAAAACTATGCATTTTATTCTCCATAACTCGAGTGGGTTATGAAGAAACTAAAATAGGCTTTTCTTCTAGAAGCCAATATTTCCACATACGGAGTCCGATTGACTCTGTTCAAAAAGCATAGGAAAGATCTTGAGACAATCTAACACATGATTAACCTAAAATAATAGTTACTCATCAATTTTTTTTTTTTCCATCCATTTGAATCAAGTAGGGTATAAAATAGGTACTCATTATTGCCCATACATGCAACGTATAGGAAAATGAGTATGCTCTCTCTCTCTCTCTCTCATCATGCGTTAGGACCCCTAAGAATGTTAAAACTAGGGAAAAATAAAAAGAGTACTCACGAGAATGAGAGACTGCGCTTTAAATGTTGAACCATTAGAAGCACAGAGCGCGACATCTAGATTAGCCAATGCTTTGCCTGAGATTCTCTGAAGAAACCCAATCTCCTCCTTTGCACTCTCACTTTTTTTTGCTTCCTCTGCACACAAGATTTCAATCTCTTTTTGCATTCTTTGAATTTTTCCCAATTGCTTCTCGCTCTCTACACACAATGATGAAATTTTTTGTCTCAGGGCTTGGATAATTTGACGCAGTTGATTTTCCCCCTCTTCTCGCAATAATCTCATCTCTTCTCATAGATTTTTAGTAATTCCAAATTGTTTCTCACCCTCTGGCCTAGGTATTTTGTTTTCTTCCTTCACCCCACAAAGTTCGTATAAAAGACATGTACATGGTAATCTTCACAGTATTTAGGAGGCACACATTGGTAACAATTGCAGAAGTAGGACTCAAAAAATGCACACCCTTCCTCACAAAAATATATAGATGGACAACTTGAAATGAATCTGTAAGTAGATTTTCTCCCTTTTCTTTGGGCCATTGCAAATTAGCAAAATTTTTCTGCTCGTCCCTCCAGCAAAATAGATTATTTCAATGGCCGCCCATGAACTTTTTTAAATTGTTGATTGGTTTCCTTTTCTTCTTTCAATTGTCATCCATGATTTTTTCTACAATCTTCAAGTGTGTCCTAAGGGCTCCTATTATTCCTTATCACGCTTTAGGACCCTTAGGTAACGATTGGAGCAGTAGGAATCAAAAAATGCACACGCTTCTTCACCAAACTGTATAGATGGGCAACCTGAAATACATATGGAAGTAGAGTTTCTCCCTTCACTTCGGGCCATTGCAAATTAGCAAAAGTTTTATGCTCTTCCCTCCACCAAAATAGCTTATTTCAATGGCTTCCCATGAATTGTTTTAAATGGTTGATTGGTTGCCTTTGCTTCTTTCAATGGCCATCCATGATTTTTTCTGCAATCTTCCAACATTTCATACATAGTTATTACAATTTAATACCCTCCTAGTACATAGGTGTTTCAAGTGAATGAAATAGAACAAGAGATTAATTAAATATTGGAAGGTACAACTTATCATGCATTAGGAGCCCTAGGAAGTCCCTATGACCCCTTTTGACACATTGGACTTAAGTGTGTCCCAAGAGGCCGTAGGACCTCTTGGGACACACTTGAGTGTTCCAATATGTCGAAAGGGGTCACGGGGACTTCCTAGGGGTCCTAACGCATGATAAAGTGTAATAGGACCCCTAGGAAGTCCCCATGACCCCTTTCGACATATTAGAACACTCAAGTGTGTCCTAAGGGGTCTTACAACCTCTTGGGACACTGTTGAAATGTGTTGAAAGGGGTCATGGGGACTTCCTAGGGGTCCTAACGCGTGATAAGGTGTACTACGACCCCTAGGAAGTCCCCATGACCCCTTTCAACACATTAGAACACTCAAGTGTGTCCTAAGGGGTCCTACGACCCCTTTTGACACACTTGATTGTTCCAATGTGTCGAAAGGGGTCATAGGAAGTTGCATGATAGACCTTCCTACAGACATGTCCACAAAATTCAAACTTCTTCAAACATCAGGCCTTGCAAATCCAATTCTCACATGTCCTCCATGATGACATTTCCTGGGACAAAGATGACCACAAATTAATTTTTTGTTGTATTTCCTGGTACAAAAGCTCATACTTTCATTGCCATACCTCCATAAATCATGAGATTTGGTAACAACATGTCCATCATCATCTCGATGTTTAGGATAGTATAGTGGTATTCCATTACCAACATACCCATTATCTGTAAAATGATTTATGATATCACTCCACACTAGAGAATTATCTGAAACTAGCTTGGCATTTTCAAAGATATACAGACCAATTCTAGCCCTGGAAAGGGCAACACAAGTTCAGTTTGGAATGCTAAGAAATCCTATATTTTCTGATGTTTTACATTCAAATTAGGAATTCAATGTTTCTTACCAAAGAAAACAATATTATATTGCTCTCTTGTCCCTGGTCAAGAGTACATTTGCTAAGAATTGAGCTCTGAGTTCTAGATCCTAACCTTGCTAGACTTTTCTCGTGTTCATATATTCCCTCCAAAAATTGATCCAGAGCTCTGTTAGTAAAGCACACTATGAGAATGGGACCAGAGGAATTTGAAATCTTATGAAGAAAACCCTTTACAATTTGCAACCCGGTAAATTTTTTTCCAGTGCCAGGAGGGCCTTGAACAATGGCCAATTTTTCAGTGAGCCCATGATTAATGCCCGCCTCCTGACTATCATCAACAGAATCACATTTGTAGACTTGTTTCCAATAAAAATTACATTTAAGCTAAGCTGTTTTGGCTTCTAGATAAACTAACTTCTCTATAAATAGAATATTGAATGAAAGACCAAATTCTACACCATCTTTACCTCCTCTCATCCCCACATATTCAAAAGAGTTATAAAACTAGAAATCAAAGGACCCTTTCTGCTCAACAAACTCTCATTTTTTCTTGTAATTCCCTCTACTTTGCTTCACACACTCCCTATAAGCTTCAATTAAATCTTCTCTTATAACCTTGAACTAGGTGTGTAAATAATTGTATACATTCTCATATGGCTAGTTTAAATTCTCACGTCAAGTTGACTAACCCTAGTTGAAATTTAGGTTGATAGCTAGTTGAAATTTTCACGTCAAGTTGACTAACCCTGATTTGCTAATTTTTCATTGCCACTTAAGGGCATAGTTTGGCCCCTCATGATCTTGCACATACCCTCTCTCTCTCAGAGAGAGAGAGAGAGCATACTCATTTTCTTATACGTTGCATGTATGGGCAATAATGAGTACCTATTTTATACCTTACTTTATTCAAATGGATGGAAAAAAATGTTGATGACTAAAGATGATTTTAGGTTAATCATGTGTTAGATCTTCTCAAGATCTTTGCTACGCTTTTTGAACGGAGTCAATCAAACTCCGTATGTGGAAGTTATGGCTTCTAGAAGAAAAGCCTATTTTAGTTTCTTCATAACCCACTCGGGTTATGTAGAATAAAATGAATAGTTTTTACTTCTTCAAAACCTGATCGAGTTTTGAAGTACTTTTTTCTTTTCAGAACCAGATCGCGTTATTGGAAATTTAGAAACCTGATCGGGTTATGGCTCGGGAAGAGGCTTGAAAAACTACCCAAAGGCTTGGAGGCTCATTTTCCCTCCATTTTTGTTCTTTTAGACATTTTTTCATCTTGTAAGATGAATTCTCAACTTTATCTTCATCAGGTTTACAATTTGTCAACTGGGTAGCTTTATAATTTTCACCATAATCTCATACGTCTTCTTAACTTTCTAACCATATAAATTTTTCTGTTTTTGGACAACATTAGCATAGTAAACTTTAATTTTCTTTACGAGTGTCTTGATTGTCCTCACAGACATATGTCTACCATTTTTTAATAAATTTTGATATACTTAATCAAATTATAAATAAATTAATATTATTGTTCTACACTTTATTCTATACACTTAAAAAAGAAAAAATTTATTTTTTGATTATTTTGATGCAAGTTTTGCCTAGCGCACGAATAGGTACCAAATTTTCAGGATGCGATCAGTTCAAAAAATCACAAAAAAAAATACTCATCAGAAAATCACAAAAAAATACACAACTTCTATATCTCACTCTTACCTATCATCCTACCAAAGGGATTTAAAAAATACTGAATATAACTATATCTTTTGTACCACGCACGCAAACAACTATGTTATGTTTTTCCAAAAAAATTAGGAACACGTTTTTGTGCACGCGAGGTTTGACCCTCTTAATCTTATCGGTTTTTAACAAAAATTAGTGTTTTAGAAACTAGATTCAGAGTACTAAAATTTTTTATTTTTTACACATCTTCTTATTTTGAGTGCATGACCCTCAAACGCCTATTCCAAGTTCAGGTTTACTCGATTTCAGAAAAAATGTGTCCACTTATACTCCCTTTTTTAGTCCACAACTTGGTGCACATACTCTCCTCTTGTATGTATTATTTATTATTGGCTTTCTCCTCTTGTGGTAAGTCCTCCTTGACCCCTATATTTTTAAAGTCTCTTGGAGTCCTATGTAAGACTTGGGTTTGGACTAGTGTTTACTTATGTTGCATGATTCAGTGTGTTTTTTGTTATGACTTCTTGTAACCTGATCTATTCCTGGATCCCCTAGCTTGGGGGTGGAATTTCAAAGGCCTAGGTTGGGAGGTGAGCCTCCATGGTCAACCCATTATCTTTTTTCAGGTTCATAAGGAGCTCCTAGAAAACTAGTTGTATTCTTGGTATTTTTGAAATTAGAAATGCTCTCCAACTATCTCACTGATTTAGTTGTTATCACTTGTAATCTTGGAAACGTGGAAAGATATAACCATGTAGTTTATGAAAAAAAGGAATTTGTAAAACTCGTATCAAAATATGTATGAATGGAAAGGAAAATTTTAAAACTATGACTTACATATGATGTTGTTAATATGACAGTTTTTCAATTAACTAAATTTGTTGTATTTAAAAGGGTACAAATTGAAAGGAAAGGACCACTTCTCCTATGGTTAAATTAGCATTCTCTTCATAGGCTTAAGGAAGTAACATATAGATAAATTTCTTCCTTATTGTATAAACTTACTAAAGGATCAAATCATTAGATTTATTAAATAAACGCCTATTTAATAGATACATTTATATCACATTATATGAGACCTAATTATCTATGTGAGAAAATTATAAAATGAGTTAAATTAACATAAATATGCATATCTTGAACTTATTGTATTTAATGCCTATTAAAGAAAGGATTTTAAAATATAGCAATAAAGTTTAATTTCAACAAATAATATAGTAAGAATAGATATACTTACATACGTAAATATGCCTTTACACACACACACACACACACACACACACACAATAAAACCATATGTTAGAATTTATTTTCTACCAAAATCCATTTCTTTATTATTAGATTAAATCTAATTATCTGGTCTGTATCTTTTTTTATATATATTCACGACCAGTATGTATATATATATATATATATATATAAAGCATTAACCATACATCGGTTTGGAGGTTTTAATAATAAAAAAACAACAATTTAAAAAAAGATATGTATAAGATATTTGTGGTGGGGAGGGCCGAAGACCTACCCCAACCCCAACCCCATTTCACTAAGTGGCGGTCTTCCCCGCACTATGTAGAGCAGTGGAGGGGGGCGGGGGAGGGGGCGACGGCCGCAGCTAGCCCGCCCCACCCACTGTATCTACACAATGGGGCGGGAGGCACCAAGCCAAGCCACGCCGCCTGGCCCCCACTGTCTCCCCTTCCTCCTGCTTCCTTCGACCATGAGCTCCGCTCCCCCTCTGTGGTAGAGCTCAGCTCCCCTTTGCACCGCCATTCCATTTCCCCCTCACCCGGTGACTTCCCTCCTCTTCGCCCAAACCCTTCATTCCACTCGCCACCACCATTGTCAGTTGTGCCTCAAGCACCGAGCCATTTAAAAATGAAACCCTAGTCCATAGTAAGAACAAAATAATATTAGGAATAAAAGAAAAATAAAATATAATAAGTCAGAGGTTGTAAATTAAATTTTAAAGGAATGAGTAAACTATATTTATAAATCATTATATATTTTATTTTTAAAAAAATATTTGATTTATATTGGATTCCGAATAAATTTTATTTGAATTCATAGCTGGTTATGTTACTTTGATTGTGAGTTTTCTAGAGGAAATTACTAATTAAATAAATTTACATCAAGTTAAATAAGATTTGATTTGACTTTTGAATTAGAAATTTCAAGAAGAGTTCCTTAATTAAGTAAGTTAATAATTAATTAAATTAATATTTATTCCCTTTATAATTCTAACATTAATCATAACCTAAGGGGTTATTTAGCATAGAGACTATTGCAACATATTCACCTAAGCATTTAAACATGATCAACTTAGACACTTTCTAGGGCTATTCCCTTAGGTGAACTATTAGTGACTTAAATATTATCAAGGGAAGTTAACCGAAATCCTTTGATCACGATGCCCTCAAACCTATACAGGGCTCTAATTTGTAACTATAAACATAGCTAGTAGTTAACTTAGAGACATGTGTACGTTCAACATAGGAAACATTAGTCTTTCAAAAAAAAATGTAGGTGTGTTTTGCCCAACTTTTGGGCATGACATAGAGGATCCCGCATTTGGCACTTTATGTTGGATTGTAGGAGGATTATTACAGACAAATGACATGGAATTTAGGTAGGGGTGAGAAGGCGTTATTCTAGTCTGATTCTTGTGGTGGATTTAGAGCTATGGAAAAAAATTCTAACTTTAAAATCTTCGAGAAAGTTATAGAGTCTAGATGGGGGAATATGTCAAGGATTATATTGAAGCAGTCGGGGTTGATTTATCTAGGGGCTAGAAATGGAGATCCCTGGAAGATATGGATATTCCTGCTCATGAAAAATTAGAGCTAGTAAGGATAAATTGAATTTCCATTTAGGGAATGATATCCTGGTATGGGATGGGTCAAAGACTAGAGAATATAACACCAAGGATGTTTATAAGCTCCTCATGAGAACCGGCTTAGATCACACACTGCTACCTCAAATGATTTATGTTGGGATAAATAATAGTTGCCAAAGGTTGGCATGTTTACATGGTTGGCTCTGCATAAGAAGATTCTTATGGCTGACAGGTTTAGGAAGATGGGTATTGAGAGACCAAGTAGATGTCGTCTTTGTGAGGAAGGGGAAGAAGATGGAGATTATATTCTTCTAAACTGTAATTATGCAAACTAGTGTTGGAAATGGATAAGAGGTAAACTTTGATGGAGCATTTCCCTCCCTTAAACTATTCCAGGAATGTTCCAGTCTTGGCCAATAGTTATGAAACATTGCCTTTATGGAAGACTGTGTAAAATGGATCCTTCAATCATAATCTAGGAATTATGGGAAGAAACGAATAGGAAACTTTTTAAGGAAAATAAAATGGACTGGAAACAACTTATAAATAAAATTGAGACATCCATTACTGAAAACTTGAATAGAAGAATAATGAATATGCAAAATAAGGATGTTGTGATGACCTACTGGGATGAGAAGATGCAGGGTAGATGGATTGGGCTCAAAATTCCCCCTTCTGTAGGAAAAGGGGCTAAAGAGACTGAGAAGAAAAGAGAAAATTGTCTTTGGAGACCCCCTAAGAGTGGTTGGGTCAAGATGAATTTTGATGGTGCCTCTAACAGTAATCTTGGGATTGTTGGGATTGGATGTTATCTACATAATGAGAATGGTATAGAAATTTCTAGACTAGCCCATCCCATTGGATTTGTGAAACAACATGGCAGAATTGTCTTCCCTTGTTGAAGGCCTTTTGATATGTAAGAAGCTGGGGCTAGAGAAAATAGTGATTTAAGGGGACTTAACTATTATAATGCCCTTAGGAAAGGATCTACACCCAATTGGAAATTGAGTGCTTCCTTGGATAGAGCTTTACAACTTTCTCAATCCTTTAGAAAGATCACCTTCAACCATATTTATAGGGAGGGTATTACTAGAGAAGATCAATTGGCCAATTTAGGAGCATATGTGATCTCTTTAAGTTAATTATCTCAGCAAGATTTTGGGATGACAACGATTCATTTAGACTCACACCTCTTCCCCTACTGGTATATAAGGGAACCTCCTTCTTTCATATTATTATATTTATATATACATTTATGGTAATACTTAGGTTAGTATATTGGCATATATCGTTGCCTCATTAGAATATAATCACATTTATGTTTATATTAACCCTGTTTGATTTTTGACCATATCTATCATTGGCTTATATCTATAATGATATATTTATCTTTATCGATTTTTATCTATATACTTATATTGACTGTTTATCAATATTTAAATATATATATGTATATATATAATAAATATATATGTATATACTCATATATTGATTTACATTGATATATTGATATACATTGATATATATATATATATATATATATATATATATATATATACTTTTAATGTATAAATATATATTGTTATATATACATAATATAGTATATATAANATTTATATATATATATATATATATATATATATATATATATATACTTTTAATGTATAAATATATATTGTTATATATACATAATATAGTATATATAAATATATACTTTTTAAATATACTCTTTTGTCTTGTCTGGTTGATTTTCTTCAAACACCAGTTTATGTATAATCTCTTGAATATCTTGACATTGACTAAGCTCAGTGACGTCAACTGTACCCACTTGTGGAACGATATTGAGGTGCATCATCACGAGGTATTAATTGACCTCCACCATTTATGATTACAAGTAATCATGCTTTTTTAAATGAGGAAATCGTATTTGCAAATCCTCCATGTTGCTATAATTATAAAAAGAAAAGATTGCATTTATTAATCGACACACAAAATGTTATCTCCAAAGGACAACATAGGTCTTTTCAATCATGGAATTTGAAGGGAATTTAAAAGAGTGTCCTATGAATCATTTAAGCTGTCATAAGTACCTCTAAATACCCATATTAAATCCATCTTCTCTCCAGGTCTAATGACATCCTGATCTTTCCTTCCTCTCTCTCTAGGTATACGATAATGGATACTCTGATAAAGCTTGGAGGACAAAATCATTTAATGACCTTTGATAAGGGAGTAACGATTGATAGGATTAGGCACATTGTTGATGTTAAGAATAGGGTTATCAGGAGGGTAGTATATAGAATCTTAGGAAGAAAATTTGTGAGCTGCAAGGATAGGTTTAGGACTAATCTAAATATCCCTTCAATGATCATCCCCATTGTAATGCATATCTATAACAACCAAGCTGACATTGAAAATCTTTGCCGAGAGCTTTTCATAGAAGAAATATTAGAAGGCTTAGACAGAGTCATGGTTAATATTAGGGATGATCTTAGCATTCCCCACCCTGAAAAATATGATATACTAATTATCAGGAACAACCCGGTTCCCACCTACCCAATTCTCTTTTCGGAGTATTTGGTTTGATTATGGGCTCAACGTCTAGATATTACCATAAATATGGACCTCCATGTGCATTTATTCCAGATCAGAACACCTGTGAATGATAATTGGTTGGAGGAATATATTATTTCTGATGGAGTGGAAGACATAACCCACGAAGAAGACATATAGGCTCTACGTCAAGCTATTCGACGATATCCTTAAAGAGAGCATTTTGGCCCATTTTTTTGGGAACTATTGACCCAATAGTAACATAAAAAAATCTGAATTTTATGGATATTTTTGCTCTATAATTCAAGATAGCTTAGAATGTTATACTTAGTAAGGGAAATATTGACTCTATATGTAAAACTCTAACTCCGTTCTCACTATTCTGAACTACTTACGACTATAGGCAGTATATTTTTCATCTCCATAAAGAAAGATCTCCATGGACATGGCTCAGGTTTGTCTATGAATTTTTTGCTAAAATGTTACTACTCTTAATTATGATGACTTTTGGAAATCTTCGTGCAAACCTTATATATATAGACATATATACAGTTTGTTTTTAGGTTGGAGGTTTTTTCATACTTTCAAATGTCTTATTCTCTCCCTCATGTCTTTTCACACACACAATATATATATAT
>MU228212.1:3328457-3383119 GCA_018584345.1 Thuja plicata
TATATATATATATATATATAATTGATTTATTTTCTGTTATTACTGGATGGTTGCAGTGGGTTTATATTTGTGATGATGATGGTTTCTATTGGTTTGATGAGGATGATCATAGAGATAGCCAACTTTGTTTGTATGGAAAGCTTGTTTGATCTATGTCTATTAAGAGTACTCTATATTGTTTTTCTCCTATTTTATGATTTGGTAGAACTAAGTGAAGAATACATTCTTGTTTATTCACCATTTTTTCACATCTAAGTTGTGTCTCATTAGAGTAGGGACATTCTAGACCTGATTATGTTTTAGAAAAGAAATGTTTAAAATTTATATTGACATTAGTGGCTTTTCTTTTAGCCATTTCTAGTAACTATCTTGGTTACTAATAGGAACTTATTTAACATGACTTTCTGATATTGAGATTTGGATAATGATGGAAGCAAATGTGCATAGAAATGGTTAATATCTTATACAGGTTTCAAAGGGCTTTCCAACGGAACAACCTTCACAAGAATTCAATGGATATCCGGGTGAAGTTATAGGCACAGAAGAAACCAGAGGAGGGGACTATGTTGTAGGAATTATGTCTATATCTTTCTCATTTAACCGACCCACTTGGGATCCACTGTATATGTATATGTAAGAGCCATTGGCACCATTTTGTAAATTTAGATGGAATATTCCCAGGGAATATCCATTTTGTATGGGAGGACTCCAGCTCCTCATATGTTAAAATCTGCATAGTTAGGCGGTATTTGTAACTTCATAATTTTTTATGATCAAGACTTTTAGTCCCAAGCGATACCAGATGTTTTTCTTTCCTCCATTCTTTTCCTTCGTTGCTCGCACTGAACAAAGGTGTAACATTAATATTGTATTTATAAAAATTATAAAAAGGCCTCGACCAATTATCTATAAAAAGAAATGACTAATAAACCGATAAAATAAAGACTAATAAATTAAGCAATTAAAATAATTATTTAATTATGGGTGATAAGGACAAGGAAAATTATTTAATTAAATAATAAAGATTACTTAATTAAAAATTAAGAAAAAGAAATTAATTAAATAATACAACCATTTAATTAATTTTTAAAGGAAAATTAGATAATTAAATAATCAAAATTATTTAATTATGGGGAATGGATGGAAATGTTAATTTTAAATTTTGAGTTTGAGAAAAGACAAATTAATTAAATAATAATGATGTTATTATTTAATTAATTAAGACAAATATTAGTAAAAATGTTTCTTGTAGGTGATAGGACAATTTTAGGTGTCTACACTTATATTTTTAAAAATCTATATAAAATATGTTCATAGATAATATTGAGAAATCTTTTGGATTAAACTATGTATCATTTTCAATCAAAGTTTCTAATCACATATAGTAATCCATCTTAAAGAGGAAAAAATAATAATAATTGGATTGCAGATATATCCTTATTATTTTATTTTTCCCCCAATGATGGATGACTATGTATGATTTGAAATATCAATGTGGATTGTTGGTAAGAAAAAGGCCAAAGATGCTAGAACTTTGTAGGCACTTAGGAGGCTTGAAAATAATAGAATACAGGGTGCTGGAGTCAGAACAAGGATGAATTGGCTGGAGCATGGTGACAAAGGGTCTAGAGTTTTCTTCCAACTCAAAAGTAGAGAAGATAAAGATAGAATAGATGCCATATGGGAAGAAGGGGCCAACCTTACAGAACAAGAGGATATTTTAAGGGTCTTCACAATGTACTATTCTAAGCTTTTTACTTCAGAGGATGATGGGCATGTTACATAAGAAGCTAGAATTGACATAAGAAGGATTATTCCTAAGAAGGTGGGTGGAGAAGATGCAAGCATTTTAAGAAAGGATATTTCACTTGAGGATGCTTAGAAGGCCATCCTCGCTCTGAGCAATGACAAGGCCCCGGGCTCGGATGGCCCACCTATAGATTTTTACAAAGTAAACAACTCTTGGATTACTAAGAACCTCTTGAAACTATACAAAGAAGCACTTGAAAAAGGATCCCTAGGAAGTGATATTAATAAGGGCCTTATAAATTTTTTGCCTAAAGAAGGTGACAAGATCCTTATTAAAAAGTAGAGACCCGTAACTCTTCTTAATGTTTCTTATAAGATCTTATCCAAGATCCTGGCTAGAAGACTGGAGGGAGTTCTACCCAAGGTGGTAAACCATACTCAAACTGGATTTGTCAAGAGTAGATACATATTGGAGAACCTAATAACATGTTGGGGGGCTATTTTTTGGGCCAAAGATTCTAAGAAGGAAGTGGCAATGTTGTTGTTACATTTTGAGAAAGCATATGAAAGGATTGAGTGGAAATTTATTTTGCTAATGTTGGAATGTCTTGGATTCTCGAAGTCATTTTTCAAAATGGTTAAAACCCTCATGGAAGATGCACAGGCCTATGTAGAGGTTAATGGTACAATCTAAATATTTCCCCTTATCCAAGTCGATTAGGAAGGGTTTTCCTTTGGCCCTTGCCCTGTTTGTACTGGCATCAAAAGCCTTATTCTACCTACCAAGGGACAACTCTGTTACTAGCATGGTAGAAGGGCTCACCCTCCCAAATACAGATATCTTATCCAATGTTCAGTTTTTTTACAACATTGTAGTCCTTATGCAATTAAATGATGAAAATATTAGCAATCTTATGAGGAAGTTGGATTGGTTTTCCAAGGCATCTGGAAGCAAAATTTCTCTACCCAAGTCTATCATGTTTGGATGGAAGGAGATGACACCTTATTGGTTCCATAAGTACTCCCTAGCATGGGGTGGCTCAGGACACCAAGTAAGGTACCTTGACATTCCTTTTTCCTTAGACTCCAACTTACAAGAGATTTGGGAGTGGGTTAAAGGGAAGATAGATAGAAAACTTAGGAAATGGGATAAGTACTACCTTTCCTTGGCTGGTAGGTTTTAGATCCATCAAAAGATCCTTTCTTCCTACAACATTTATTACTCTTCTACATGAATTTTCTCTAATTATCAGTTCCTCCATATTCAAAAGCTTATCAGGTGTTTTTTATGATCGGATGGTAAGGGATAAAAGAAGTCTCATGTTGTAAGATGGGATTGGTGTACCATGAGTAGATAGAGAGGGGGAATTGGTCTAAAAGACTTAAGGGTGCAGGGAATTACCCTTGCTACCAAGTGGATATTTAGAGCTCTCAATGGAGATGAGCCTTGGAAGCTATTGGCTAGGCATAATATTTCTAGGTCTTTTCCAAGGAAGAGACCCTTCTGGAAAGACCTCCTTCTTAGTGACCTTGTTGTTGGTACTTTCAGTATCAATACAGTTGGCTCCACTATTATTCACTCTTTGTGGAAATCTTGGGATGCTATTAAACACTTGATAGGAAACAATGGGATTGTTAGTAATGAGAGCTCTATCGATGGGGGCAGGTCTATATGGTGGAACCTTAAGGACAAGGGAAAACCATAGACACAGATTCATGGATGTTCTGCATAAATATGAGCTTCTAAAGGCATAAAATACTTAAATGATATTTTGAGGGACAAACATTTAAAGGCTTGGCCTAAACTGTCTCATGGATTTGACTTGCCTCCTACACGTTGGAGGACTTATACTAGGCTTAGATAGAGGCACACTTTGTTCTCTCCCTCCCCAAAGACATCAAACATGACTCAGAGGCCTTATTATATTTCATATGGAAAGATGGATCCCTTCTTCATGCTATTTCAACCTAAATCCTCTACAAGTGTCTTGCTGACACAGATGAGATTTCCTTCAATTGTATCAAATGTTGGAACCTTACCCTAGAAACACCAAGCTTTGCATAAAGTCTTTGTTAACATCTAGAAAAGACCTTGTGAGCCCAAGAAAAATTTCTTCCTATGGCATCTTATACTACATAGACTCAATCTGTGACAAGAGAATGGTGACCTCATCCTATGCTCCACTTGTAGAGCTCCTAAGTCTCTCAGTCATGTTTTCTTTGAGTGTTTCTTTTCCAAGGAGGTATGGGGGCTATTTGGTCTTCATATTGGTCCTATTGTTAGTATATGTGATATACTTACTAGTCATATCCCTAGACTCAAAAAATATTGCAACACTTTTTGGTCTATTCTATTTCTAGAAATACTGTGGATTATATAGAAGCATAGAAATGACAATGTATTTAATGGAAGAAGTAAGGCACTTACAAGGTCTTTGCAGAGGCTGATAGTTTACTCTGTTAATATGCAGATCACCATAGTTCTAAGTCTATCAAGGGGGAAATTTGAGATTCTCCTCTAGGATGGAGCTATCCAGATCTATACATGGGAAATCTCTCATGGTTTCTTTTGGGTCAGACAGGGCTTAGAGAGATCATTGTTTGAAGAACCTTTGTACAACTTTATGAGAGAACTCAGAAAATAGAGAGGTAGGGAGGAGCGGTCACATGTGCTAGCTTTACCTATTGCACAAGTGTTCTTCCATCCTTATTTGGAGCACATTTAAGGGGGAGCTAAGATTCGCTGAATGGATGGCCCCCTCGGGTGGACTGCATGGATCAGGGAGGCAGGGATGTTATGATCAAACATATAGATAGTTTTTTGTGTGTGTAGATGAGGCAGAGCATAAGATTGTACACACACACACACACACACACACACACACACACACACACACACATATATATTTTGGTTCACCCGATAGCTTGTATATTTCATAATTGTACGAAGTTCATGTAAGAAACAGATAATAAGGAGGGATCTCTCATGTTGATCATGTGATGTGAATTCTTGTTTGATTACTTTTGTATGGTTTTTCCTTGATAATTAATAGAAAAAAAAATTCAAGAAATTTGATAAATTAGGACATGTTTCTGTTAGAGATTTACTTCTAGCAACTAGTTGATTGTATGTTTCTCATTGATGACAACATATAATATACAACAGTTTTCTACATGTAATTATCAAGCCTTGTGCGGTTATGTTCATGTTGTAAACATGTTGTTTATGTTTTGTTCATACACAGAGACTCAGATATGGAGTTTCAGTTGTGTTGTATAATTTTGTTATGTGGCAGTTACAGTTTCTAGAGTTTGTTTGTACAGAGCCGACTTATTGCATTGGATCTGGAGTTGCACCTATCTTTGGGATATGTGTGTGTGTATTCAAGATAAGTTATTAGTTGATGATAGTTATCTAAATGCGCCAAATGTGTTTCAACAAGATTGCAAAGTTAGAGTTAATTTGGTGAGGCCGACTTAGTGAAGCGTCGCGTCTATTCAGTTTATATTACGCGGTTGTAATTATGCTTGCGTGATTAGTAAAGCTGACAAGGATGTTATGAAGAGTTGTCTAACAGGTCCCATGATCTCATACTTTGAGGAAAATACTTATAGCAAGTCATTTGTGAAACGATAAGGGGGAATGATAAGATAAGAGACAGAAAATGTATAGAGAAAAATATCAGTTGTGTTTCATTCATCAAGGATCTATGTGAAGAAGTGAAAGATTACAATAAACTAGAACTGATCAAGACAGCAGGTCTACTCTACAGTTCATCATCAGATATAGTGCATATCTATTCTTCAGAAGGTTGTAGCCTTCACCATTAAAGCGGTGAGATTTTGGATAGTGAGTCCTCACCCTTAACCGAGTTATTTGTAAAAGACTCCTAACAGGGTCAGACCCTTAACCAGGTCACTATACTTATTGCATTGTAAAGAACAACTCCTAACAGGGTTGCAAGATCTTCTAACAGGGATCATTATAAACAAGTATAGTTTATTGTGGGTGTTAATTCCCACCGGGGTTTTTACCATTTGGTTTCCTTTATTAACTTCAGAATACAATAAAGTAAATGCACATTCAGATAACACAATAGACAACACCACAATTTGGTTACGACATCTACAGTGTGTTGGTTTTGACATTTTTGAGATAGCCACACAAGAAGTTGTTATTCCCACTCTAAAAGACCTATCAAGAGATGATGCTACTAGTAAATAGAAGGATACATTCACAGCTAATGCAGTTGCCAAAGAGGCCCTTATAAGTGCACTATCTGACAGTGAATTCTCTGAGATCAAGAAAGTAGACAAGGCATACACAATATGGAAGTACTTAGAAGACATGTTTGAAGGAGATGTTCAAGCAAAGAATGCGCACAGGAAAACATGGAAAAAGAAATACAACGGTCTTGAGATGTTACCTGAAGAAAACATCAGAGCCTATAATCAAAGGATAAATGAAGCAGTTTCTGGAATCAGAAATAATGGTGGAGAAATATCAGAAGAAGATATAATGGACAAGTTGTTGACTAATTTAACATCAAACTATGAGAACAAGATCAGTATTCTAGAGGAAACCATGCAATTTTCACAAGACTTCAAGAGAGAGATTTTGATCAGTAAAATCTCTGCATTTGAGATATCAAGATTGAAGATAGAACCAAAATGTGAAACAACCTTCAAAGCTTCAGTTTGTGGTAAGAAATCTCACATCTCTAGCAATAATGAGAAAGAAGAAGTTGATGAAGAACTAGAAGAAATCATAGCTATGATTGCTAAAAGAGAAAAGAAAGGCAAAGGGAAATATAAAGGATAGCTTCCATTCAAATGTTTTGCATGCAACAAGATCAGACACTTTGCATCCAAATGTCCTACAAGAGTAAATAAATTCATATCTGATTATAAACCTAAATACAGGAAGGAATGCTATCATGCTGAAGAAGGTGTAACTGATGAAGATTCAAGAGAAGATGAAATTGGATTCGTTGCCCTTAAAGACATGGAAAAATTTCCTGAGCATATGGACATTGAAGATGGAAAGAAAACACAGGAGTTAGCCCTAATTTCCAAAGCAGACAACAGAACTGATTGGATTATTAACATCGGATTCTCTCATCACATGACAAGTGATAAAGATATATTTGTTCATCTAGAAAAATACAAAGGTAGTATGGTTAGAGTTGGAGATAACACTCCTAAACCTATCATAGGCAGAGGATTCATCACCCTAGATGGAAAGAACAAGACAGATGATGTTTTGTATGTTGATGGGTTACATCACAATTTACTAAGTGTTGGACAGCTACTTGACAAAGGTTATCATTTGGAATTCAAAGACAACAAATGCATTATTAGCAACATAGAAGGAGACATGATTTCATCAGGCTCCAAAACAAAAGGTAATGTTTTCCAGCTCAATTCAGATGTAATTTGTTTTGTTGCAAAGTGGATGACAGTTGGTTATGGCACAAGAGACTGTCATTTCAATTTTGATAATATAGTAAAGATAAGCAATGTCAAGGTAGTTAGAGATCTTCCAAGTATTGCAAGACCAGCTAACACAATATGCAGGGAATGTGTTATGGGAAAGCATGTAAGGAGTTCTTTTAGAAGCAAGAAGAACTCATCTGAAAACAAGTTAGACCTAGTGCATACAGATTTATGTGGTCCTACTCAAACAAGATCATACTACGGAGAAAGGTATTTCATTTTGTTTATTGATGAATTTTCAAGGATGATGTGGGTTGCGTTCTTAAAAGAGAAGTCTAAAGCCTTTGATAAGTTCAAAATATTCAAAGCCAAAGTGGAGAATGAATCTGGATTAAAACTAAAGTGTATGAGATCAGATAGCAGAGGAGAATTCACCTCTGACCAGTTTTATGACTACTGTGAAGAACATGGAATTAAAAGACAGTTGAGTGCACCCAGAACCCCACAGCAGAATGGGATAGCAGAAAGAAGGAATAGGATCATACTTGATATAGTGCTCACTATGATGATTGAAGGAAAAGTTGCGCACACCTATTAGAGAGATGCAGTCAATACAGTAGTCTATACTATTTACAAAACACAACTAAGGCCAGGCGTGGATAAGAGACCTTATGAACTTTGGTTTGGTAATGTACCTACAGTAAAATACTTTAGAATATTTGGTAGCAAGTGCTACATCAAGAGAGATGATGGCGTTGGTAATTTTGATGCTAGAAGCGATGAAGGTATTTTCCTTGGTTACTCTACTAAAAGCAAAGCATACAGATGTTTTAATTTGAGATTGAAGAAGATAATTGAAAGTACTCATGTAAAGATTGATGAGAAGTTCATGGTTCAAGAAAGGTACAATGAATATGCACCCATGATTGAGGATGAACCCAGGCCTAGCAGTAAAGACATTGTTATTGAAGAAATGTTTGATTGCATTGATGTTTCATGTAATGAACCTGAATCAAGCAAAGAAGTATCACATATTACAGATGAGGATGTTACACCAAAAGTTTCAAAAATCAAATCTAGGTATCATTCAAAAGATGATGATATCATTGGAGATTAGAGCAGTAGTGTTTTGACTAGATCAAAAGCAAAAAGATTAACAATGGACGAAGAGGTATGTTTACTTTCATAGATTGAACCCTTAAATGTTGAAGATGCTTGCAAGGATTCTGATTGGCAAAAAGAAATGGAAGAAGAATTAGACCAAATAATAAAAAATGATACATGGGAATTGGTTCCTAGACCTAGTGACAAAAATGTGATTGGAACAAAGTGGGTATTCAGGAACAAGATGAATGAAGATGGTACAGTGGTCATAAACAAAGCAAGATTAGTGTGTAAAGGATATGCGCAGAGGGAAGGGATAGATTACATTGACACATTTGTCCCTGTGAGAAGATTAGAAGCCATCAAGTTATTCTTGGCCTATGCAACATTCAAAGACTTCAAAGTATATCAAATGGATGTCAAATCCACCTTTCTGAATGATCACTTAAAGGAAGAAGTCTACATAGAACAACCTGAAGGATTTAATCTATTAGATGAACTAGACATGGTATGCATATTGAAGAAAGCACTCTATGGACTTAAACAGGCCCCAAGAGCTTGGTATGAGAGACTAGATGGTTATCTTACCAAGATTGGATTTAAGAAAGGAGCAGCGAATTGTAACCTATTCATAAGAGAGACCCCTGATGGACTATTACTTGTTGCCATATTTGTTGATGACATTATCTTTGGAGGTAATGACAAGCTTAGTTCAAAATTTGCAAAAGAAGTGTAGAATGAATTTGAAAAGAGCATGATTGGTCCTATAAAATACTTTTTGGGATTAAATGTAAAACAGACAGATAAAGGGATATTCATAAATCAGTCCAAATATGTGAAGGAAATATTGAAGACCTTCAAGATGGAAGATTGTAAGCCAGTATGCACTCCTATGATAACTGGAAGCAAGATTTCTAAAGAAGATGATTCCGCAGCTGAACCAAAATAGAATCACCTAATGGCAATAAAGAGAATATTTAGATATCTAAAGGGAACTATAGACTATGGTTTATGGTATCCTAAATTAGAGAATGTACAGCTTCATGTGTATACAGATGCATATTGGGCAGGTTGTCTTGATGACAGGAAGAGTACTTCTGGAGGAGAAATATTTCTTGGAGATAGGTTGGTTTCTTGGGTAAGGAAGAAGCAGAATTGTATCTCTCAGTTGACAGCAGAAGCTGAATATATTGCAGCAACATTGAATTGTTCAACAATGGTTTGGATCAAATAAATGGTTAAAGATTTTGGTATACAGGTTGACTATCCTATTGTTATTCTCTATGATAACACCAGTACTATCAACATGTCCAAGAGCCCTGTGATGCACACAAAGACAAAGCACATTGAGATTAAATACCATTTTGTTAGAGAAAAAGTTGCAAATAATGAAGTAAAATTGGACTATGTGAGCACCAAAGAACAGTTGGAAGATATTTTCACAAAGCCTTTATCAAAAGATACTTTTGAGTATCTCAGGGAGAAGTTGGGAGTAATTCTCTCTCCTGAGTCTGATTAGATGAAGCAGCAAGAACATTAGTCTAGAGTGATTGATGAATGGTTGACTACTCTACTTCTGGAGTAGTACATGTGCCTAATTGCTTATGGCACCCTTTTCCATTGATGTCAAAGGGGGAGTATATAGTAAGGGCGAGCATATACTCTGGGGGAGTATAAACACAGACAGAGGAGCTGCAGCAGTGTAGAGAAATCTTTAATGAGGATATTGAGAATATTGTAAAAAGAAAGAAGACACCATGTGCTGAAGATGTTTTTAATATCATAGTTTGCCATCAATGTCAAAGGGGGAGATTGTTGGAGATTTACTTCTGGCAGCTAGTTGATTGTATGTTTGTCATTGATGACAACATATAATATATAACAGTTTTCTATATGTACTTATCAGAATGATGTTATCAAGCCTTGCACGGTTATGTTCATGTTGTAAACATGTTTATTTTTTTTCATACACGCAGACTCAGATATGGAGTTTCAGTTGTGTTGTGTAATTCTGTTATGTGGCAGTTACAGTTTCTGGAGTTTGTTTGTACAGAGCTAACTTATTGCATTGGATCTGGAGTTGCACCTATCTTCAGGATATGTGTGTGTATATTCAAGTTAAGTTATGAGTTGATGATATTTATCTAAAGGTTCCAAACGTGTTTCAACAAGATTGCAAAGTTAGAGTTAATTTGGTGAGGCCGACTTAGTGAAGCGTCGCGTCTATTTAGTTTATATTGCGTGGTTGTAATTATGCTTGCGTGATTAGTAAAGCTAACAAGGATGTTATTAAGATTTGTCTAATAGGTCCCATGATCTCATACTTTGAGGAAAATACTTATAGCAAGTCATTTGTGAAACGATAAGGGGGAATGATAAGATAAGAGACATAAAATGTATAGAGCAGAATATCAGTCGTGTTTCATTCATCAAGGATCTATGTGAAGAAGAAGTGAAAGATTACAATACATTGGAACTGATCAAGACAATAGGTCTACTCTAAAGTTCATCATCAGATATAGTGCATATTTGTTCTTCAGAAGGTTGTAGCCTTCACCATTAAAGAAGTGAGCTTTTGGACAGTGAGTCATCACCCTTAACCGGGTTATTTGTAAAAGACTCCTACCAGGGTCAGACCCTTAACCAGGTCACTATACATATTGCATTATAAAGAAAAACTCCTAACAGGGTTGCAAGATCTTCTAACATGGATCATTATAAACAAGTATAGTTTATTGTGGGTGTTAATTCCCACCAGGGTTTTTACCATTTGGTTTCCCCGTAACCAAATTGTGGTGTTGTCTATTGTGTTATCTGAATGTGCATTTACTTTATTGTATTCTAGAGTTAATAAAGGAAAAAGAATTAAATTAGCTGATAACTGATTCACCCCCTCCCTCTCAGTTATCTTTTGGGACTATTCTAACAGCTTCACGTTGGGTTCACAAGTTTGTAAGCATAAGAAATAAACATAATGAAAACTAGCAATGAGATAAACAAGGTAACCTCCAACAAACCTATTCTCTAAGCTATATTCCTACCCTATCAAGGAGAGAATGAAAACATGAAATTAAATTGCAAATCAAATAATGAATTCAATAAACATTAGTTGCAAACAACTTCACCAAATTCCTCCCTTGTCTTTATTATCTTTGTGTTGTGATATGTAATACCCACCCCATAGTTTTCTTTTTCAGTATTTGGTGTCTAACTCTTTTAGGCCTTTTCATGTGTGTTGGTTATTTCAGTTGGTTTTGAGGACGTTGATGTACGATATTTCATTATGATATGATATTTTATGATCCATTGGATAGTTGTGTGATATATTGTGTTAAGTTAGATTTATGGTTATTTATATGTTATGATGTCATTATGATTATGGATTTACTGACAATACTGAAACTACATCTGTATGCACATGGACCATTTGTATGTTTTACATTTCTATTTGGCGTGTTTGATATGGTATGAGACAAAGTCGTAGTTACTTGCTATGGCGAGATATACACGATGTCTAGATCTCAACCATTGTTTGTTATATTATATGTATGCATATGTTCGTCTTTGTGATGATAGGTTTGCAGGTACCAGGCAACGTCTTCCCTGAATTGGCAGGAGTGAGCATGCCCTATCACAATGTCTCAATGGTAAAAGAGGGGAGATAGTATGCAAGCCTAAATCCCTATCCTAAGAATGGACAAGAATCTGACTGACTACCCTATCTAAATCCGTTAAGGCTACATTGATTTGTGAGCCTTTTGTGTGTGCTTGTAGTTTCTGTTTCAGTTGCTTTTTTTGTTAGATGGTTTTTAGTTAGAGTTATTTTATATTTTGGCTTGTTTTATTAAATGATTAATTAAGGTAATTATTAATGTTAATAAGTATACCTTTAATAAGGTTAAAATATTAATTTATTAATATATGACTATTTAGTAATTAAATCTTAATTAAATGCCTATATTTGATTTATTGAATTAATTATTAAGTCTTAATTTAACAATTGAGATTTAATTAAAAATACATTCTCAAATTGAAATTAATTGTGCAAATTAAATTATTAATAATTACTTAAGTTGCATTAATGTTTTATTTAATTAAATTATATCATGCATTTCATATGCACTTTATTAAATACTTATGACTGACTTTACTTTATAAAGTTAAGTTGTGCATTTTTAAGTTGAGTGAAAATTGAAGTTAAAGTGTTTCTTTTAATGTTTAATTAAAATTTAATTCCTAATTAGGGTTTCACTTTTGAGAACCCTAATTTCCTAGGTTTTCTATATATCTGAATTTGAAGCCATTTGGAGGGATTCAATCAGGTTGACGAAGAATATTAGGAGCTAAATAATTTTTGTAAAGCTTATGGTATTTTAGATCACATTGTTCTTCATTATTGTTTCAGATTTGTTCTTCATGGTTAAGGTAGGGTTTGAAACCTTTGAAATTTCAGTATTTAGATCCTCATCTTCTGTGTCTGAATACTGGTGTCCCTTATATGTAATTCCTTGTATGTTATTGTGTTTGTTTGTTTTATAAAAATCTGAGGAAAAAGGATATCATTTTAAATCTAGGGTTTTTCTTTCTGTTTAATTTCATGTGTTTTTGGGTGTTAGGGTTTCATTAAAAATGTTAGTTTTCAAGAAGGATATTATTGTTTTCCTAGTTAGGGTTTTAGTGTGTCAGAAATTGAATTATGTCTTTTTACAAAAGAAAATAAAAATTCCTGCCTAGATCTATATCTGCATGATTAATTAAGAAAATGAGGATAACTTGCATGATAAGATTTTGGTAGGAAAATATATCTATTAAATTAATAATTGCATGAAAAGATGAAAGAAGGATTGATTTTGCATGCAATGAGATTCTATTTTTAGAAAAAAATAAATAAATAATTATTATTAATTTTAGATTTATTTATTTTTTTGAATAGAGGCCTTTTCTATTAATATATAAAAAGAGTACAATATTCACAAAAAAGGACCGGGGGATAAAAAATCCACCTTCCAAGTAATTTACAAAATAATAATTTAACTTTTTTATTGGTCAAAAAGATTTTATATTAATATTATTAAAAGAGTAAATACATTTGCAATCCAGTACTAGGGCATTCATTCTGCCTGAAAACAGTCCACCATTAACACAAACTTCTACTATTTTGAAACTCCTAACTACTACTACCTACTACTTTGCCTAATTAGCTATTTGGGCCCATTCATTAACAAAATTAGGCATAATTTATTACAGTCTCTGTATTTTCACCTTGAAACACAAAAACCAACATGAGGAAACCTAACCAACTACTTCCTGGCCCTGGCTTTGAAGCCATACCCTTTGGAATCTTTGAGAATGAACATAGTGCCTTTGGTATTTAGTCGAGCTTTCTTGGCCTCCTGTATTTCCTTCTCCCTCTACCTTTTCTCTTCTTCTAGCTACAACAAATACTCCTTCAACAATTCCCAACCATCTTTGGCTTCCTCCTTTCACTTCTCCTTGCTTGAAGTTTCACTCCATACCAAACAAGGTTTGAAACTCTTTAATGTTCCTTCCACTTCTCTCCAATTCCTCCCCCGCCCTGGAACCCACACCAAGCTTGGTCATTGCAAGCATCAATATTATACCTCCAATACATTACGACTTCACACATGACTGCATAACCCATAATGCTTCATCTTTTGTTCCTATCTCAAGTCCCCATGCAAATACAACCGAAGCTATATTAATGTTCGAGTGGTATCAGTGCTCTATCACCATGAATTCCTCACTAAGTAACAGGTCCATTATCTAGCAAAACTAGGGGTTTTCTATCAAGAAAATTCCCTTCATCCACTTTCTTCTCACTTCTCCCAGAAATGTTTGTTGTTAGTTGGTTGTCTTCAAGGAGGAATTGGCCTCCATCTCGTTGCCTAGACAAGCACCAAGCTAAATGAACCACCTAGAATAATGTCTTTCCACCCAGTGCAGAGAAATTCATAAATTTAATTCCCTTTACATCACACGAGCCACCCAAAACTTAATATAGATGCTTCCATCAACAATTACCAATGCACTCAAAGCTTTACCCATGTCGACCTTGAGGAGAACACTTTTAATAGTTCCACACCAAATCATAATGATAAATGTGTACTAATCATTCCCCCATGATAATTACTCCTTATAATTAAGATTTCATTCTTGAGAGAAGCATCTGACCATAAATGGCTAGATGGTGGAGGGAAAACCATCTATTTTAAATTTTAATTAGAATTTTTTTTTTATGGTGCTCAAGAGAAGTAAGATAATCTCCCAACTCTGACAACCTCAAAAGCTCCCCAGACATGTTGACTTTCTCAGTTTGATGATTTTTCACTTCCAACGAGGATGTCAAGAGCGTTCCCATAAATATTTTGAAAATACTCTACCAATTCCGCCTTTCTTTGATCCTTCAAAGTGACTCCCACTTTACACATAACATCAACAACTTCATTTTCTTCTCTCCTAAGATGAATAATTTTGAAATCTACAAAGGTTCTCAACAATGAATTAATCCTTCAAATATAATTGTTCAGATACCACACACCTGAATCCTCTTAGATTATGATTAAAGAATGCCCTTCCAAATGAAGCTTAAAAACCTTGAGGGATTTCACAACTTTAATTGCAATGAAAGAAGCCTGCACCTCGATCTCATTGTTTGTCCCATCCATCAAGCTATTTTCTCCAAGCAACCAAATATTACCTGACCAATCACACACTACAAACCCAGCCCTAGAGGGTCCCAAGTTGCCTTTGAGGCTCCATCAAAATTGATTTTTATCCATCGTTTCTCAAGGGGTACCCAAAACACCTTTGTGACCTTCTAAGATATAGGATTAACCCTTTGAAGCCCATTAACGAGCCTTAAAAAATAATTTTTAAAAACAATACTTTTGTACTTTTAAATCAAGAATATGTTTGCATCAGAGTTCTTGCTTGTGAATAAGAAAGCGTGTTTCTATTATAAAGTTACACACATCTATTCATATAATCATTCTTCTGCATGATGCGAAAGAATAAAAGTGTCAAATTCACTTTAAAAAGCTCATCCCATATGATATCTAACATAATCACTCAGGAAAAGTAGTCTAGTTAATTCTTTGTGAAACCATTCTTATAAATGAAAGTATAGTAATTTAGTTAATGATAGTCAGGAAATAAGGTTTACATATAATAAAATAAGTAGTTTTTAGTTAGGTTAGTTGGGAAGTTCATTCCCATAAGATAGTTTTATATGGGAAATAATAGCTTTATAAAGCCAGTCTATTGTTTGTGTTATACACTAAATTTTGCACCTTGCCAAGCGCTTGATCCTAGCAATCTAGTATAACATGGGAATCACTTCTAGGTTGTGGGACCTCTGCTAACTAAAGTGAAGCCTCTGGGTTCTAGGCTGGTTCCTCTTGGATAATCACCTAATCTTCTCTTGAACATGAAATTAAACATGGAAGGAAAAGGGATAGAATGGATGCTTTGAAAGGAAATAAAACTCAAAAGAAAAATATCCTACTAGGTGATGCACCAAAGGTAACATGAATCATAACACAGTAACCAAACTAGCATGAAGATTCTTAGATCTAATAGAAGACAATATTTCTAAATAGGCTTGCAAAAGTATTTTATAGAGAGGTCTGAAATGGAAAGAGGTTATTCAAGGAAAGGAAAGATTTCACAAACAATAACGATCTGAATCTGAACTTAAACTGATCCACGACCTGAGTTAAATCTCACAAACACTTAAGCATATTCCCTTTTGATATGAGATTATGTGATAGCCACAAGATTGAAAATATGGTCCACGACCCTCGTGAAGTCTCAATGACTTAAGACGATATTCCTTTCATTCATGAGATCATGCGACTGGAGGCAAATCGAAGTTACTGAGTAATATGGAATATTCTTTTCCCTTTGCGCGAATAAGAGACAAACAAAGAGGATTAATGCGCACATGACTAATAGGAAACTTAAGTCACTCGAAAAAGGTAATGAAGAATTAGAATATGCCATCGAAAACTAAGGTTTTATCACAAAATGCTTAGGGTTCTTGCACTCAAGTCTTTTTCCATGAATAAGGGTAAACTAGAGACCTGTCAAAGAGCAGAGAACAAGATCAAGCCCTTAGAGAACATGCAGAATCATACAAGTTGGGCTCTATCCTTGTGAGAGTTACATTTTCCTCCACTTGTAGCCAGAATTTTCATAGGATGGATAATTTGGGTAACATTTTGGTGATTTATGTTGGATGTCAGCCTACTAGACACATAAAACTAGTGGCCTTTAGACTATCCATTGGGCATAGGAGTCCGCATTGAGCACAAAAGTGTTGGAAGGAAGAAAGATTGAAACTAGGAGGAACAACGAATTGTGCACAAACACTTTTGAGGAAAGTAGGAAACTAACCTAGAAAGCAGAAAAAAGCAGGAAAATAATTACAGAGTGGGGCAAACCTCAAAACAAGGTTTTAGTTGAAAACCATTGACAGATATTGGCAAGGCCTCTCCTTCAAGAGTTGATAGCTGAAAAACATTATGTTCCTTGCACTCGATGATTATAAATGGTCCTCCCCAAAAGGAATCAAACTTTGTATGTCTACTAGGCTTGGATCTGAACTCATCACATTTGAGGACTATATCCCCAACTTTGAATCTTCTAGCTCTAGCCTTCTTGTCAAAGTTTCTGTTGGTTTTCATTTGCTGAAACTCCATAGTCTGCATGGACTTGTCTCTAATTTCTTCCAACTCCATGATTTGAGCATATCTCCCCTGTAGAGGGTCCCCCTCTTCAAAGGGAGAAAGTTGGGTTGCAAGGTCCAAAGATGGTAGCTTTGTTGAAATAGACAATCTTGCCTCTTTTCCATACACCAGCATATAGGGAGAATTCCCAATGTTTTTCTTAGGGGTGATTATGTCTAACCATAAGGTAGACTTGAGCTTAGAGTGCCAATCTCCCTGATTTTCTTGCAAAGTCTTCTTAATTATCCTGATCAGGTTCTTATTTGTAGACTCTGCCAAACCATTACCCTGAGGGTAATAATTAGAACTAGTGTTCAGGTATACACCATGTTTGATTGCCCATTCAGTGACTCTCAAGCCTGTAAATGCAACTGCATTATTTGATATAATGGAGTCTTGAGTCCCAAATATATGAATTATGTCATCATAAAATCCTAGGACAACACTCTCATTCGCTTCTTTTAATGCAATAGCCTCAATCCATTTGGTGAAGTAATCAGTTGCAGAAATTATCCATTTATGTCTTGCACTAGATGGAGGATTAATTAGGCCTATAAAGTCAGTGCCCCACTTTATGAAAGGTTGATCTGTCCTAACTGGTTGGAGGGGAAGAACTGCAAGTCTTTCTTTTCCTGCAAACATGGCACACTTTATGCATTTCCTTACATGATCATGACTATCCTCAAAGATAGATGGCCAATAGTATCTAGCCCTCATGATCTTAAAAGCAGTAGTCATAGGAGAGAAATGAACTCCAGAAGGTCCATCATGATATTCATTCAAGACACCTGCTACTTGTTCTGAATCTATGCATCTTAAAATAACACCATTATGATCCTTTCTAAAAAGTACCTCATCAATCAACACAAAGGGGATAGATTGCAATTTATAATACCTTCTCTTTGCTGAATCCAAATCAGCAAGCCACTCTCCTGTTTTCAAAAAATGAACCATGTTAGGAAACCAACCTAATGCCTTGGCATGTTCTTCTATTGAATGCACAACTAAGGATGCATTTACTTGCTCTTGATTTATTGGGTTCTCATCTTCTGTCAAATGTTCACAAATTCCTCTTCCTCTGACTAACTTGGTGACTTGGATAACAATGTCATATTCCATGACTCTAGTGATCCAACAAGCCCTTTTCTCATTCAGGTCCTTAGAAGGCAGGAACTCCTTGATACTTTGATGAGTGATTCTTAATTGTATCTTGTTGTGAGTCAATAGATATTTGAACTTTTTTAGGCTCTTGACCACATAAAGTACATGTTTCTCTACAAAAGAATATCTTTGTTCATATTCTTCCAAACCTTTGCTAAAGAAAGCAATAGGCTTCTCCAATCCTTCAGATTTTTACCAAGTTAACATTGCAGATATGGCACCATAGCCTCCATAAGCATACAAAATAAAATATTTTCTGAAATCAAGATTCAACAAGGCAGGAGCCCCTATCAAAGCTTCTTTAATGGCTTGAAAACTAGCCTTACCTTCTTTGCTCTAGCAGAAGACTACATTATTCTTCAACATTGATGTCAAAGGCTTCAAAAGGTCTGTAATGTTAGGCAAAAAATGCCTGACAAAGTTAATCATTCCAATGAAGGATTGAAGAATTTTCTTGTGAGGTGGTAGTGGTAATTCTAGAATAACTGCAATCCTTTTAGGGTCAACTGTAATTCCTTGTTTGGATACAATATATCCCAATAGTTTACCTTCATGGACTACAAACACACACTTCTTGGGATTAAGAGATATCCCAAACTCCCTAAACCTTTCAAATATCTTCCTTAGATGTTTGATGTGGTTTGATGCATGCTTAGAATAAATAGTTATATCATCTAAATAGACCAATACAAACTTTTACATGAGGCTTTTAAAGGCCATATTAATTGCCTTTTGAAAGTAGCACCTACATTTGACAAACCAAAGGCATCTTCTGATAAGCCATGGTTCCCCACTTGGTTGTAAATGCAGTCTTATATTGATCTTCTTCATGAACCAAGATCTGATTATAGCTTGAATAACCATCTAAAAGTGAGAAGTGCTCTTATGCAAAGACACATTGTAGAATTTGCTTCATGGATGGCAATGGATGACGATCTTTTAGGGATTCCCAATTAAGGTCCCTAAAGTCAACACATAGTCTCAATTCCCCATTCTTTTTCCTAACAGGAACAAGGTTGGAAACCCAACTAGTATGCTTTATGGGGTAAATGATGCCACTCTCTATCAATTTGAGGACTTCCTTGTGCATGAGTGGCTCAAGTTTGGGGTTGATAGGCCTTTGCTTCTGTCTAACTAGCTTGGAATTTGGCTCCAATTCAATGGTATGCTGAGAAAGTGTTGGATCGAAGCCTTTGAGGTCTTCATATTGTCAAGTAAAGATATCACTGAATTCTTGAAATAATTGGGCATAAGCCTACTTCTCTAAATCAGTATTAACCTTTCCAAACTTCAAGCTTTTACCTGACTCCATCGCTAAGTCAGCATAGTGTTCATGTTGAACTACCAAGCTAGTTTTGTTCTTCTTTGTTTGATCATCTTTGTTAAGGATAGATTCTAGGGTGACAAGACCTTTAGGCATCTTATTTTATTTAAGTTGTACCACTTGATCACCATAGCTTTGTATCAGTCTATCTTGATTATGCTTTGAAAAAACATCCTCTTCAAACAGAAACTGCAGAATTTGCTCATCATTATCAAATACTTGCAAATTAACATTATTGTCAGGGATGGAAGGCCTGACAATTACTTTGATATGTTGTTGATCCCTTTCAATTGAAATTCTATTAGGAATGTCATATGGGATCCAACAACAACTAATATATCTGCATTCTGATTTAACTTTCTAGGGATATCAATAATGTTGAAAGCATTGAAATCTTCAATTGCATCCCAAACTAGATGCTTGTATGCTCTCATTGTCTCATTTTTGGTTGAACTTATCCCTCTTACTTGGCTGATTACCAGCTCACTATCACCATGCACCTTTAAGGATTTGATCCCTCTCTTTCTAGCCTAATCCAATCCATTCACTAGACTCTCATATTCAGCGTTGCTAGTGCAAGAAAAGCTAAATCTAAAATCCGTATAATACTTTTCCCCCTTTGGAGAGACTAGCATAGTACCACCACCAAATCCATGTGTACTTCTAGCACCATCAAAGAATACCTCCCAAACTTGATCGCTTTGATCTTCTGATTCAATGTTTGCCTTGAAAAGGTTTGGCTCTATGAATCCTTTCTCTTGTATCAAATAGTTTCCCAAACCAGCATCCCAAATAACATTGGCTTGGGCCTCTGAAGCTCCTTCAGACTCCAATTCATCTAGATAGATATCTAGGATATCTTCTATCTTAGTGTTGGTTTCTCTAATGATTGGTAAGACATCACTGTCAAGTGCAAGACAACTTGCATTGAGTACATTGGACACATAAGGTTCTATGTGATGTGTTGCCAATGATTCAGACTTGATGGTAACCTTGGTTCCATACCTAGTATAGAAAAGCATATGAGACCAATCAAAATAAATATAGCCTCCTATCTTGGCTATGAATTCCCTTGACAAATATATGGCAAATAGAGAAGGCAGATATATGATGTAGATGTCAAGTAGGATAGAGAAATTGGGGCTTGCATGTAGGATCAAGCTTGTATCCTTAGCTACACCTACGGTGTTTATTGAGGGACCATCAAGCTGTGCCACCTTCTTTTGGAAAGGTTCGTATTTAAGTCCCAATTGGTCAGCTACTTTCTTGGGCATGAATGAACTAGTAGCCCACTATCTACCATACAATTATGTACAAAATATTTCCCAATAATTAATGATACATAAAATGGAGGCGGTTTTAGATTCCTACCTTGAATGGCCTCTTCCTTGGAGCTGCTACTTGGAATCTTCTGTTAGTAATAATTGAGAGGGGGGGTGAATCAGTGACCTCAAAATATTCCAACTAATCAACCCAAAAACTTAGTACCACAATATTAAGCCTCTAGTTATCTTCAGTCCTATAAGATAAGTGCCTTAAAATATATTTATCAAATTACTACTGCTTGGAATGCTTTGTTAAACCTTATTCTATATGTTTACTGAATACAAGTCTTTCAATTTACCAAAAAATAATAAATTACTTAGAGTATACCGATCAATCCAGAGCAGCTATGTGTAATGCAAAACACTAAAGTAATGACTCATAAACACATTGACAAATAGATTTTTAACGTGAAAACCCTGTTAAGGGAAAACCCACTTGGGACTGGTAACCCAAAACTTTCACTCTTCTAAAGTGAGCTCGGTGAAGAACCAACCCTATTAAAGGTTACATATACACTGTTAGGTGTGACCTTGTTAGAGGATTTAAAAGATTAGTTTGTCACTTGATATCGGGCATTTCTATGCTACCTTCCTTGTCCAAACTCTTATGCTTTGTCAAATGTTATATGGCATCTCATGCTATCTTCATGACCAAAATTTTTGATACTCCTTGGGATGTATCTCAATATAGAAAGGATCTTTAAATCGTGCTCAGTTAAGAGACTTTCTGAATCAATGGTTAAACTAAAACAATATGATCGATTCACATATACAACTTATACTTGCAGATTTTCAGATCTATTGTAAGCTCATTAAACCAATATGATCAATATATATATATTTTTAATACCTTTGCTCCACTTTTGTTCTTCTTGGTGATGCTATGCTCTGTTGCTCGGTGTTCGCATAAATATTTAGCTCTTTCCTCATCTTGATTGATCAAGACTGTATGAAGTTGTTCTTCATCAGTTTCTCTCCAGCATCCTCTTTTACATTCACTCCCCTTAATTCATAATGAATTAATTTGTCTCTTTATAGACATGATATCACCATTTCTAGGTTCTTGATTTTCTTGATCTTGGCGTGATCTGCAATCTTAGCCAATCTAATTTAAAGAAAAACTCATGTTTTATCTCGCAGAGATCTTCTTACCAACTGTACAAAATAGCTTTAAATCCTTTACTTATCTCTGGCTTTATCTTGTCGATGAAAACAATGATAACTACTAGTTAAGTCTATATTTAGCTCTGCCAGCTAGATTTTTTGTCATTTCTGAACTCCAGTTAACTTCGGTGTTTTAACTCTTTGATAGCTTCGGTCAACACTCTAGTTCTCCTCGGGCTTCTCCATCGGGGTTTTCTGTCTGTCGGGGTTGTCTGTCCATCGATGTCGTCTGTCCTTCGGGCTTGTCTGTCCATCGGTTTACACTGTGATTCTGCTCATCGGTATTCTTGCTTGGGCATCACTGTGACTTAACTTTTGATTATCTCTGTCCGTCGGGTTCCACTAGCCGTCGGTGTTTGAAGTCACATAGTGAATGCTTTTCTTTTATGCATTAATGAAAGCATAATCTTTATCTCTCTAACTCTCTGAGGTCTTTGACACTTTGATTATAACTGATTAGATTATATCAAGTTGACATCAATGAAAATACAATCCATTATATAATTTAATGTCTTGCATTATCTTTCTGCATTTCGGTGATCAACTTAACATCTCAAACATTCAATCAGTTACATTTCATCAATCTCTCCCTTTGGTATTGATGTCAACACACTACATTATCACATCATATTATTACTAATACAATATGAAATATAACAATATGAGAGAGGAGGGAATTCAAATTTTGAATTATGTTTCTGGAGGGAAGCTGGTAGCTGAAGCTTCTGTCGTTGGATCTTTGAACGAAGGATAAGAGAATGTTGTTGTCAGATCAGCAGAAAAGGTAGGAGAATCATTGTTACTTTTTTCCAGCGGGGACAATGGGTCAGAAAATGGGACCAGAGGCGAAAAATTCAAAAAAATTGAAAGAAGGGAAAGATTTATCCCAAGAAAAGTCACATAATCAGCCCGCGAATTTGGGGAAAGGCAAGTGGGCGAGCCTCTTTGGCATAAAACCATCGGGTAATATCTTTCCCAAAGTGGATATTTTATTGGACCCATTGAAAGGAAAGATTGGTATTAAGATACCAGACCAGCTAGTAGAACACACGGTCTCCATAATGGCTTCTACCCTGGTAGGAAATTTTTTGGGACCAAGGCTGAATATTGATCTAGTTAGATCATTTGTGGATAAAAAATGGAGGTTAAAAGGCCAAGTGGATGTAGCGGCAATGCCGAAAGGTTTCTTCTCCTTTGTGTTCTCAAGTGGGGAAGATCTTTTAAAAGTTTTGTGTGGGGGGACCTTGGATGATGGGTAAAACATCTATGTCACTGCAAAAGTGGACAAGTCTAGATTACAATGAAAGTTTTTTCACGGTGGCGCCGGTCTGGGTCCGTCTTCCTAAAATGCCATTGGAATACTGGCATGAAGATATCTTAATAGCCATTGTAGGCTCTTTTGGGGAACTCCTATCTATTGACCCAATGACTTAAGCTAGAACTAGACAAGTTTATGCTAGAATTTGTGTTAACATTTAACAGAATGTTGACCTTCCTCAGACGATATCTCTAAAGTCAAAACTGGGAACATGACTTCAAGAGATAGAATATGAATCGATGTCATTTGCTTGTTTCATTTGTAAGAAATCGGGTCATTGGGCGAAACACTGTCCTCAAAAAACCTAAAAGGAAAAAAAGAAGAATTAGGAGAAAACCATAGGACAAAGAATGGAATGGAAAAAAAAGACTGAGGAAAAGCTGGAAACCACGATCATGTTGGAAAGAAAGGATATTGCTTCCCAGCAAAATCAAAATGATGAAGAAGCTCAAGAAAAAGAAAAGCTAGATTCCTCTGTATCTCCAATAGTTGCTGAAAGTGGGGAAAGCACCAAAGTAGCAGAAACTAAACTAAATGATAAAAGAAAAGAAGACAAAGAAAAAATAGAAAATGGAGAAGAATTAGATAAGCGCTAGGAAGTAGAGAAGGAGATGGAAGTGAAGGAAAATCACAGGTCAGAAGAAAATCATAACAAATCAAATGACCTAATCAGGGAAAGTAAAGTTGATACCCCAATGAACACTCACCATAATGAGAAAAAGGAGGAGGATGAAGAAGCAGAGGATAAGTCATGGTTAATAGTGGGTTCTAAGAAGGGATCTAATAAGAAACATCCCAAATCCCCTGAGGGAAGGCACATTAATTTTGAACCGAAATTAAGTTCTGGTAAGAAAGCTGAAAGTTCTTCAATGGGGAAATCAAACAAGAAGGTTGGAGACCAAAAACCAGGATTTCAAACTAGACAACAGCAAGCTGATATTGGAACCCCAAAGGGAGAAAAAGGAAGAAGATCAGAAAAAACCCAAAGGGAGGAGGAGGTTAAACAAAACATTGCTGATGGAAAGCAACTTACCATCCATCAGGTTTGTACCCCAATCCCCAAATAAAGATCATCTCATGGAATATTCAAGGACTTAATAGTCCTCATAAGCAAGATGTAGTTAGGAATCTAGTTAGACACTCTAAACCTGATATTATGTTGATTCAAGAAACTAAAATGAGCAAAGATAAGATTGAAAAAATGAAGATGGTTAAAAATGCAAAATGCATTGGTTGCATCTTGGAAGGGGCTTCGGGAGGTCTGGCAATCTTCTGGAACCAATATTTATATGATTGTAAGCTCCTTAAATATGATAAGAACTTTATTGTTGTTTCTGTAAGGAGTATAAAGGATAATCTAGCTTGGACTCTTGTCAATGTGTATGCTCCTAATACGAAGACAGGAAGAAGTAAACTATGGAAGAATTTGCATGAGCAAATGGAAGGAAGAAGAGATAAAAATTTCATTTTTATGGGAGATTTCAATACACCTCTAAAGAAAGAAGATAAAAAACATGGTAATCTTGCCCAAGTGGAAAGCAGAGTGGACTTCATGAATTTTATCATCAATGAAGGGCTGATGGATGTTGATCTAGAAGGGATAAACTACACATGGTCAAACTGCAGGGTGGGAGAAGACTTGATTCAAGTTAAGTTGGATAGGGCGCTGATAAATCCGGAATGGTTTACTAAGTATTCCTGTGCTCTTTCCTCCTTCTTAAGAATTGGATAAGATCATTTCCCAATTTCTCTCAATGTTTCACCGTTTATTGGAAAAAGAAATGCCCCTTTTAGATTTGAGAAGATGTGGCTAGACCATCCTGATATGGAACATAAAATAAGAGAGTGGTGGAATATTGAGGTTGAAGGAACTGCAATGTTCAAAGTGGTCAAGAAACTAGCTAATGTCAAAACTAATGTAAAAAGTTGGAACAAGTACATACATGGTGATATCTTCAAAGCTAAAAGTAAATCCCAAATGGAACTGAAAGAAATTCAGGAGGATATCCAAAGGAATGGGCTAACTGAAACTCTGAGAAGCCAAGAGAATATAGCTCTTGCTGGTCTTCATAATATCATAGCAAAAGAAGAAATATTTTGGAGACAGAGATCCAGATCCCTCTGGCTTAAAGCAGGTGATAAGAACACAAGATTTTTTCACATCACTGCTCTAAAACATAAGGCTATTAATAGAATCCACTCTCTAACTATCATAAATGGAAAAATTTCCAAAGAAGATGACATTAGGAAAGAAATGGTGAGCTATTTTGCTTCTTTACTTTCTAAAGATCAGAGCATAGACTTGGTTGAGCAGAGGAACTTACTTATATTCCTCACATTTTGGACTCTGAGGCTAACGCCTTCTTAAGAGCTATCCCTTCAGAGGCTGAAATCAAGAAGGCTGTCCTTTCCTTTGAATGAGAGAAATCTCCTAGCCCCGATGGATTTCAGATGTTCTTCTTCCAGCAATTTTGGAGCATTGTTGGGAATAATGTATGCTTTGCGGTTAAATAATTCTATGGTACTAAATATATTCTCAAATAAATCAACTCAACGTTCATTGCTCTCATCCCAAAAAAACATGGAGCGGATACGGTTGATGGTTTTCGTCCCATAAGCCTTTGCAATTCACTCTACAAAATTATCTCGAAGGTTATGACAACAAGAATTCTGAGTTTATTGCCAAGTCTTATATCACCTCAACAGAATGGGTTTGTCCCAGGTAGACAAATTCTTGACTCAATAATGGTTGTGCATGAGAAAATTCACTCCCTTCAAGCATCTAAAAAATAGGGTTTCTTGATGAAATTAGATATGACTAAGGCTTATGACAGAGTTGACTGGTCATTCATGTCTAAAATTCTTAGTTCCTTTGGATTTGATAATGATGTGATTAGATTGATAATGCAATTGGTCACTACTGTGTCTTCCTCGGTGCTGGTCAATGGAGGCTCTTCCATTTTTCTCCATCCCTCCAGAGGGCTTAGACAAGGTGATCCTATTTCCCCTATCCTCTTTGCTATAATGGAATAAAGTCTTGGGAGATCAATAGAAAGCATGATTTCTTCTGGTCAGATCTCTGGTCTCCAACCTTCATCGGCTCAACAAAAATGCTCTCATGAGCAATTTGTGGATGATACAATTATGATGGGAGAAGCTTCTATTTTGGAAGCTAGGAACATGAAAAAGGTTTTGAATATCTACACCAAAGCTTCAGGTCAATCTATAAACTAGGAAAAGAGTTCTTTATTTTTTTGTAACACTCCTGAAGTTAGACAAAGGAAGATTTCTTCTATTTTGGGATGCAAGATTGGGAAGTTTCCCTCTACTTATTTGGGTCTCCCCCTATGCCTTAAACCGGATGAAGTTTTTTAGAATGGAATAATTGACTGCTTTCATAATAAGCTAGCTGGATGGAAATGTGCAACCCTTAGTCAAGCTGGTAAAGTCCAACTTCTGAAATCTACTCTTCAAAACCTTCCAGTTTATGTCCGGAGCCCATTTAAAATTCCTCAAAAATTTGCTGGCTTAATTGAAAAAATTTAGAAAAGGTTTCTCTGGTCCGGAGTGGAAGAGAAGAAGAGGTTAAGCCTTGTGGCTTGGGAGGTGGTGTGTAAACCTAAGAAATGGGGAGGGCTTGGTATAAAAAGTATCAATAACCCAAACAAATCCCTGCTAGCAAAACAATGCTGGAGAATTTTCGAAGAAGAGAAGGAATGTAATACTATCCTCAAGAGAAAGTACCACTTATCTTCTCTGGAGGAAGTACTAAGGGACCCCTCGAAGATAAATGGCTCTTTCATTTGGAATAGTATTAGAAAAAGTAGAGATTTAATCAGTAAAGGGGCTAGATGGAAGCTGGGAAATGGCAGGAAAATAAACTTTTGGACTGACAATTGGCTATAGGAAGATGCTCTAAGTGAAAATTAGGAATGGAGGCCAGTGATGGCGGATTGCATTGATATTGTTGGAGAGAAGGTTTCTGATTACTGGATCAATGATAAATGGGTTGATCTTAGCTCCTTTGATGATTCTCTACACTTGGTTAACAAGTTTCTGTCCCCCTGGTTTATTAGACCTAACAAAGATGATTCTTTGATCTGGGGGCTGGAGGCTAATGGTAAATTTTTTGTCTCGTCTACTTCAGCCCTTCTGCACCAAAAGGATATCTGCTCTCCTAGCTTTAAGGTATGGAACAACAACCTTATTCCTAAAATTAACATGTTCTTCTGGCTTCTTGTACAGAATAAAATCCTCACAGTGGATAATCTTTGAAAAAGGGGCATTAGTATGCCTAATAGATGTATCCTATGCTGCTCTAAAGCTGAAAACAGTAATCACATAATTATACACTGTCCCTTCTCCCCCAAAGTCTGGAACTCAGTTCTAAATGGTATCAATCTGGAGTGGGTCAATCCTTTTAACTTCCAAGACATGGTCAAACAATGGAGCTTCCTCCTCAAGGGTAAGGAAGCCAAAGATCTTTGGAAGCTTATTCTACCTCACTTCACTTGGAGAATATGGAAGGAAAGAAACAATAGAATATTTAGAGAAAAAATCTCTCCCTTTCAAATTGTGGCTAATGAGGTTTGTAGAAGTATCCTGGAAAATTTTAAAAATCAGCTTCTTAGTGATTCTCCTTACAAGAACCTTCTCAGTATCAGTGAAATTCTTATGAAGACTCAGGTGCAGAAAGACAGAAATCAAAATTTGAGGGAAAATACTAGATGGAAAGCCCCTACAAATGGCTGGGTAAAAGGGAATTTGTATGGGGCAGCGAAAGGGAATCCTGGGTCTGCTGGAGTGGGAGGCATCATAAGGGATGCGGCTGGAAATTGTCTAGGAGCAGTGGCAGTTCCGTTGGGAAATCAGACAAACCATATGGCTAAAGCTATGACAGCCCTCCATGTGGTCACTTTGGATAAAGATATGGGAATTTCCAAACTTTGGGTGGAGGGAGATTCTTTGAATATCACTAACTATATTAAAGGTACTTCTAAGGCCTCATGGACAATAAGCCACATCATTGAAAAAATTACATCGTTATTATCCAATTTTGAAGATCACCATATTGCACATGTTTACAGAGAAGGTAATATGACGACGGATGGATTAGCAAACGTGGGTGTGTACTCTGATGTCATGCAATCCTAGCGAGGTGAGGCGGACTTCAAAACTGAGATGGCTAGTCTTATCAAGTACGATAGGATGAATAGCATTGAAGGATTTATAAATAAACTTAATTAATGATGAGGTCATCTTTAATTATTAAAAGTAATGTGTGTTGTCATTCAAAGGAAACGGGTTTAATAAGAATAGTGACTCTGCACACTTTCTGGGTGTTAAATTTGAACTAGATTAATCATAACAGTAGAGCCAGCCTGAACTCTGTGTTCAAAATTACAAAGGACCAACATTTCCAAGAAGAAACGAGAAAAATGGGAGGAGGTCTGAAGAGAGAGGAGCTGATTGACTGTACAAAATGGAAAGAGAAGAGGAAAGTTTGGAGAAGATTGAGAAAAGGAGGTGTATCTCAGTATCTGGAGAAGCTCCATGGCTGGGATACGGAGATAACAAGACAGTTTGCAGAGGGTTGGAAGGATGGGAAAGTGCATATGTGGGGGAAATCTTTTACCCTCTCCATAAGGGTTATATCAGAAATTACGGGTTTGCCTTGTGAGGGCATGAAATTCTATAGAGATAACAAGAGGGCTGGTACTCAAGCCTACAAGATCTTCCCGAAAATAGAGGATGAAGAAGCCCTTCTCAGTAAAGGGATAGGGGATTATGTCGACATTCAAAAAATTAAGTCTCACTGGGCGGACATTCTCACTGTCATGATCAATTACTTTACTTTGGACAGCAGATACTCCAAAATCTACAACCTACATTTCGTTCTGGCCAACCACTTCAGGCATAGTAAAAAAATCTTGTTCCCTTTCTATCTTCTGAGTTCTTTGCATAATAGTGTGATGGAGCACAGAAAGAAATTGAGCAACGGTTGCTCCATGTGGGCCTCATTCTGCATACCTCTGAGTATGCTTGCAATCTTCCTGAGCCAATCCCTAAGAGGGTTAAAGGTAGTGCGAGACAGGTGAAGAAGGAAAGCGAAAAATAGAGTCAGAAAAAAAGGGTTAAAACGAAGAAGAAGGCTAAGTCGGAGAAGACTGGTGATGAAACCCTAAAGAATCAGGAAAAAGATCAAGAGGATCAGCACAATGGTGAAAATGAAAAAGAGAACATGGAAAAAGAAAATGAGGAACAACTGAGAGAGGATAACTCTCAGATGGAAGATGAGGAAATGCCCATTTTCGATGAGGGCATGTGTGTTGATGAGAATTATGATGAAAAGGAAATTGAGGGAGATGGAAAAGAGGGAGATGAAAGAGAGGAAAATAAGAATGAGGAAGAAGGTGAGGAGGGTAAAATAGAGCAGCGGACTTTAAAGGCAGAGAAAAGGAACAACAGAAAAAGGAGAATGAGCCCTGATGTGGTTGGGTTTGAAAAAGACGAGAGAATCCCAAAAAGCAAAGTAGACTATGGGGCTAATATAGAAGACTGGATGAATGAGGAGATGATGTTAATGAAGAACCAATTAACCGAGATGTAGGAGGCAATGGAGCCCTTTAAATCCAAGGTTGAGGAAATGGAGAATGAGTTGACGATTAAGGTTAAAGACAACAATAGAGAAGAGGAATTTTCAACTAGAGTGAATGAGATGGTAGAAGAAAAGCTAAAAGAGATGAAAGAACAAATTAGCCACAATGGGCACATGATATGGATTATCCTCAAGCACAGCAATGAAGGACTGGAAGTATCGATTCAGAACCTGAAAGCATTATACGCTTATCTGGAAAGAAGCCTGGTGGAAAACACCACAATCACAATTGAAGAAAAGGCTGGAAGCTCGTGCCCTGGTTCTAGAACCCGAAGCGGAGTTAAAAGAAAAGTCCCTGAGATCCTGAAAGAGATGCTGGAGCTGAAGGAGTCCATTGACAAAATGGAAGAAATGTAGAAGGAGGCTGAGGTAGTCTACCAGAAAATGATGTAATGTTCCTTCTGCTGGCCGGGACATTTTGCTGGAAATTGATTGAGCAGTTGTGCTAGAAGTTGTGCTCGTATCTGTGCCTATCTTTGGCAGTTTTTGTTTTATCTTGTTTTAGGTCTTTTGTTTCTTGCTAGGTCCTGGATTTTGTTCGATGCAGGCGTTCTCTATTTGTAAGAGCCTTTGATGTCTATCTTTAGTAGCTTTTTGTAAAAGGTTTTGGGGTCCTTTCAAAACCTGTTTTTACCTTAATCAAAAATAGTTTCATCAATCTTTCCTATTGTAACTATTACAAATGTTTGGTTCTCGGTAAACTCAAATAGCTTAGATTTGTTTCTTGCAGAGTGGTTTTCTTCAATCTTCAATCCCTTCACTGAATAGATGTTGTATCTAATGTCTCTGTTCTGATATGTGCTTCTTCCTTGACTTTTCCTCTTCTTGATAATCTTTTTTTCCTTTGACAGCAATCTCTCCCTTTGTATGAACTCTCTCCCTTAGATGGATATTTCATATGTAATCAATCTCTCCCCCTTGAATATTGATTAACTCTTCCTTTTGACTCTCAGGAACTTCTCTTCATGGATACTGATATAATCTTTTCTAATAATGAGATAATTAGTCTCTCCTTTATGATAATGAAATAATCTCTCCCTTTGACAACAATGCCAAACAAGTTTCTTCTATATCATCTCCCATCCTTTTATATAATATATTCCTTGAATTTCCTTATCCATTAGCAATACAATGTCTCTTGTGTTCGGTGCATATTCGTACCTTACTGTGTACAGATGTATCTATTACTGTTCATCTCAGTGTTTGCATCAACATGAATGATCTTCTGATTATGTGTAGGTTGATGCAACCTTCTAGTCAGCTTACTGACCGATAGACAAGGGTTGTACCCCTAGTCTCTGTCTTAGGTACTCAAATGTATCTTTTGGTAATGGCTTGGTGAATATATCAGCTAATTGTTCCTTTGATTGAACATATTCCAGTATCACCTCCTTTGCTTGCACTTGTTCTCTTAGATAGTGATACTTAATAGAAATATGCTTAGTCTTAGCATGCATGACTGGATTCTTAGAAATGTTAATTGCACCGGTATTATCGCAGTAGATAATTACTGGTTCAAGAATCTTCATATTCATACCTTCCAACAATTGTTTGATCCATGCAATATTGGAGCAATTTGTAGCAGCAGCCACATACTCTGCTTCTGTAGTAGAGTGAGAGATGCATCCTTGCTTCTTGCTGATCCATGTGACAAGTTTGTCACCCATGAAGAATGCTCCTCCAGTTGTGCTCTTTCGATCATCAATGTTTCCTGCCCAATCAACATCTATATAGACTTGTAGCTCAAATTTTCCTTCTCTTTTATACCATAGGCCATAGTCCTCAGTGTTCTTTAGATATCTCAGAATTCTCTTGACAATAGTCATATGTGATTCTTTGGGATTAGCAGAGAATATTGCAACTATTCCAACTGCATGTGCTATATCTAGTCTGATATGAACAACATACATTAGTTTTCCAATCATTGATCTATACAAGGTTTGATTTACCTCATTTAATTTGTCTTCTTTTGTTAGCTTACATACAGTTGCCATAGGTGTTCCAACTGGTTTGGAATCTTCCATCTTGAATATCTTCAGCACTTCCTTGATGTATTTGGACTGAGTGATATATATGCCTACATCTTGTTGAAGAATCTATAGACCAAGAAAGAATTTGATCTCCCCAAACATATACATTTCAAATTCTTTGCTCATTTCATTAGCAAAGGATTTGCATAACATTTCATTTCCACCAAAAATGATATCATCCACAAAAATTTCAGCAATCAGAATATTACCATCGGTATCTTCTTTTAAGTACATATTGTCATTTTCACTTGTTCTTACAAATTTAATGCCAATGAGATAGGAGTGAAGTCTTTCATACCAGGCTCTAGGTTCTTGTTTCAATCCATACAAGGCTTTATGTAGTCTACATACCATGTTTCTCTTGTCCGGATCAACAAACCCTTCCGGTTGTTCAATGTATACCTTTGCTTCCAATATTCCATTTAGGAATGCAGATTTGACATCCATATGGTATACCTTGAATCCTTTGAATGTAGCATAAGCAAGTAAGATTCTGACTCCTAGTCTAGCAACGACTGCAAAGGTTTCTCCATAATCAATACCTTCTTCTTGTGCATATCCCTTCCATACTAACCTTGCTTTGTTTCTTGTGACCTCTCCATTCTCATTCAACTTGTTTCTGAATATCCATTTGGTACCGATGACATTCTTGTCATCTGGTCTCGGTACTAGTATCCATGTACTATTCTTCTCAATATGTTCTATTTCTTCATTCATACCACTAACCCATTCTTCATTATCAAGTGCAGTATTAACATATTTAGGCTCAAAATCACAAAGTAAACATCTAGTGTTTAGTAACTTCTTGTTCTCATTCCAGCCTTCTTGTCTCCTATGATTTGATTCTGTGGATGATGTCTTCTGACATACTTGGCAAGTTTCGGTTCAACTCTGTGTTCATCATTCTGATCATCTTCTTGACCTTCGTTCTGATCTCCATCTCTTGGAACATCATCTTGAGGATTTTCTTGATTTTCAATAATTACAGCTTGATGCTCAGGAGCGATACATTGTTTCTCGGGTAGAGTGTCAGGTTCTGTATAAACAAACCTGTTGTAGTCCTATGGTTCTCTTCTACTTTCCTTATCATTCTTTTCTACAAATTCATCTATTTTCACATTTGCACTTTCAATGATTTTGTTAGATGACTTGTTAAGACATGTATAAGCCTTGTTTTTGGTTGAATACCCTAGAAAGATACCTTCTTCACTTTTGGAGTCAAGTTTTCCATTTCTATCATCCTTCAAAATACAACATTGACTACCAAAGATTCTAAAGGGACTTACATTGGGTGTATGGGTGTATGACCATACCAAAGCTCATAGGGTGTCTTCTTTGTGTCCTTCAATTGTACTCTGTTTAATGTGTAGACAACAATACTGATAGCTTCCTTGCAGAAAGTTTGAGTGATGCTCTTCTCAATCATCAATGTTCTTGCACAGTCAACAATTGATCTGTTTCTCCTTTCAGCAATTCCATTTTGTTGTAGTGTTCTCGGTGCAAAAACCTCTTTTAATTCCATGCTCATTGCAATAGTTAGGGAATTCATCTGAAGTAAATTCCCCTCCTCTATCTGACCTCAAGCATTTCAATTTCTTTTCACTTTGTTTTTCTACCATAGCCTTATACCATTTAAACATATTGAATGCTTCTGATTTATCTTTTAAGAACATAACTGCCATCATTCTAGAATAATCATCAACAAAGAGAATAAAATACCTATCTCCATAGTAACTCTTTGTTCTCATGGGTCCACATAGATCAGTATGGACTAATTCTATATTGCATTAGATGTATGGGTTTTACTCTTGAAACTAGACTTTGTCATTTTACCTTTTTGACAATTCTTGCACATGATATGCTCGGGCTTAGTCATGCTTGGTAAGCCTCTGACATTCCTTTTGTTTTTTTTTATCTTTATCATGTTGTCAAAATTCACATGACACAATATTTTGTGCCACAACCATATGTCTTTGTTTCTAGCCATTAAACAAGTGGTGTTAATGTCATCAAGATAGAAAAGGTTACCTTTTGTCTGCTCACCGGTTCCGATCAACCTTCCTGATTCATTGAAGATCTTTGCCTTATTTTCAAATGCCACTCGGTGACCTATATTATTAAGTTGTGAAACACTTAACAGATTATAATTCAGTCCTTTTACCTAGTAAGCATTTTCACATTTTTTCAGGTTATTCAACATTATAGTTCTTTTACCTTCAACTGGACAAGGTGTATCATTTCCCATTCTTACTGAACCACCATTATAGTATTCAGAAGTCTCTAACTTTTGTTTATCACTGGTCATATGGTGAGTGCAGCCACTATCTATGATCCAGACATCATTCTTACTGACCTTAGATATGAGTGCAATTTCTACATTCATTTCTTCTTCTTCGTCTGAATCATCTCTCATGGCTACAAATATCATCTCAATGTCTTCTTTTGATTTGGTGTCAGTGTCATCAGCTTTGTTCTCAGCTAGGTAACAAGTTTTCTTCCCTTTGTCCTTGTAGTCTTGGGTATCTCTTTTGTCAGATTGTCGGTTGCTTCAGTAATCTCTGTTATCACCTCTATCAAAATTTTTCTCATTTGATCTGTCATTACTTCTGTCATCATTTCTTATGTTTGGACATCTTGCAGCAAAGTGTCCAACCTCTTTACAATTGAAACATACAAGTGGTAATTTACCTTTGTATCTACCTTTGCCTCTCTGCAATCTTCTTGCCATTAGTGCTTCAATCTCATCAAGTCCTTGATCCTCATTATCACTTTCACTATCATTTCTAATAGCATGTCTGATGTAGAGGGTTTGAAAATCTAGAAGCTTTCCTCTCTCCAAGGTGCTTGTTTGACCTAACCAACCATCCAATGGTTGTTCTTTGTTGGATCTTCCACCAATTAGGATCTCCAAGACCCTCTCCACCAACTTCTCCTCCAAGGTATAGTCGGTTCTTGGAAGACTCCAAGATTTGTAAGCTCAACTAGTCCAACTAGTTAACCAAAAGATTAGCTTCCTTCTCTACAACTCCACCTAGATTGCCAATCCTCTACCTAGGATCTTCCCACACACTTACTGAGACTCTCCATACAATTCTTGACCCCTTCTTGGTCATTATGCATCCATCCAAATTCTCCAAGATGCTTCACCAATCCAATTGGTCTTTAACTCACTAGGAGGGCTAATTGCTCAACTCCTTGTAGGTCTATTTTAACTGATTTTGGCCTATTTCTTCCAAAATCCCCAAATGACCTCACATATAAACTTGAAAATCTTCAAGCTATCATTCAACCCTATCAGAATCCAAAACCTTGACTTCTGAAGGCACCCAAAACCCCACTTTCTCGCAGGCCCTAGATTATAGCCTATTAATTAGGCCTCTAGACCAGTGAACATGAACAATTGCAAAACTTGTCTCCAATCACTGATTCACCTCCAACCACCATTGAATCCTTTTACGAGACTATATAGTGCATCTAGAAATGCCACTAAGTCTTCCCCAAAAGGTCTTGGGTGCTCATACAAATTCAATCTTCTCCCTGTCTTGGCTCAACTGGTTTCACGAGTCAGCCATAGGGCTTCATCTTTGGCCTATGAAATCCAAAAAGATAACCAAAAAGAAACCTACAAACCTATCTACAGACCCTAACCCTAATTTCCCCATGGTTTCAGACACATCCACTGGAGGAAAACTAGGTTAGAGCCATTTCGAACAAGGTAACACTGTTTTTGTCTCTGTCAGACCAGTGACCTTCAAAAATATACAACTTAACTTCTATTAAACTTCAAAACAAACTACCTAATGCATATGAAATCTAAAAGGAAAAACTACACAAACATGGAGCCCGATCACCTATGCCAATCCGTACAGGACCGTACAGAAGCAAAGACACAGTGCAGACTATGCAAATGAGGATACAGTAATCCGTACAATGGTGTCAGAAATAAGTGTTTCAATCCAAAATCTCATTAACCTTGTCCAAACATTGATTCCATGCTCATATACCGAGCATGGTTAGTTGCAATTCAGTTTAACCATATTTTGTCATTTCTTGCAAAAGTTGCTCGAGCAACTTTTTGCATTTTTAAGCATTTTGACTTTCTAAGTCAACTCAATGCTTGATGTTGACTCCTAGGGCCCTAAATAGGATATGTAGGGTCCTAAAACATACCTCCATCCCATGTTGCACCAAAATGGAAACTTTTCCACAATTTGAAGTCAAAAATCCCAAAAACCCCTAATGAGCACTAAAGCCCTTACAAACTTGAAGTTAGACTAACATGGCTTCCAACCTTTTGGAACTTATTCTACCACTCACACAAACTCCTAATCCAACCCTAAACAACACCAAAACATCAAATAGGGAGGTGCCCTGCACCATACTCCCTTGGAAAAAATAACTCAAGTCCCTTGAGTTAGGAGGTCTTCAAGAGTGACCCCATGTTTCAGAATCTCCATCTCTGTCATCCAAGTAGCCTTAGCTTTAGGGAGTCCATGCCACTTGATGATATACTCCTTGTAGTTTCCCTTCCTTGTCTTCTTTATTACTTTGGAATCCAAGACACATTCCAATTGCAATGGCTTTGGGGTAGGCAAATCCTTCACCCAATCATCTTCCTCCAAATCTACAAGTGTAGACTAACCTATCTCTGGAGGTGATGCCCTGTAAGGATATAAATCACAAACATTGAAAATAGGTGAAATTCCCAAATCGGGGGGCAATTCCACTTCATACGCATTCTTGCCATATTTATGCAAAATCTTCAGTGGTCCAATCTTCTTCATGAGTAGCTTAGTTGGTTGGCCTTTGGGTAGCCTCTCCTTCATGAGGTAGGAAAGTACTAGATCCCCCACCTTGAATTGCAAGTCCCTCCTGGTCTTATCAGCTTTGTTTTGTACTTCTCCACTTGTTTTTGTAAGGTCTTATTGACTTGATCATGCAACTCCTTCATTTTCTCTGCAAATGACTCTCCGTGTGCACTCCTCTTGTCCCTCAAACTGAGATCTCTCAGCTCCAAAATCCCTCTAGGAATGACCCCATAAACTATCTCAAAGGGGCTCTTACCTGTACTCCTATTAATGGAGTCATTGTATGCAAATTCTTCGTGCCCTATGATATGATCCCAAGACTGTCCATGTTGTTTAGTTAAACACCTCAACAAATTACCTAGTGATCTGTTCACCACTTCTATTTTACCATCTGATTGTGGATGGTAGGCTGAGGAGAAAGACAAATTAGTTCCAAGCACCTTCCAAAGAGTTCTCCAGAAGTGACCCACAAACTTTGTATCCCTGTCACTGACAATATTCAAAGGCAAACCATGAATTCTTAGAATATCCCTAAAGAAGAGTCCTGCAATTTGAGAAGCATCATTTGTTTGCTTGCATGGAATGAAGTGTGCCATCTTACTGAAACGGTCTACCACCACAAACACACTGTTATGTCCTCTAGATGTCTTTGGTAACCCCAAAACAAAATCCATACTAAGGCACTCCCAAGGCCTTTGTGGTATAGATAGTGGTTGATACAACCCACTATTGCTGCTTTGTCCTTTTGCCCTCTGACAAATCTGACATTTCTCTACAAACCTTCTCACATCTGTCAGCATTTTAGGCCAATAATAATGCCTATGTACCTGCTCCAAAGTTTTATCCACTCCAAAGTGGCCTCCCAAACTTCCTTGGTGCTTTTCCTTCACAATGTTTTCCCTCATTGAGCACTGAGGTATACACATAAGATGACCTTTGAACAATAGGCCTTCTTGCAACACATACTCACTGAAATCCACCTTGAACCCCTGCTGAAAACTTTACACAAGCTTCATAAGATTCCTTAAAATCTATGTCTTCCTTGTAGAGGTCTTTCAAATCATCCAATCCTACACTCTGTAGTTGTATCTCTTGGATTGTGAGTACTCTCCTACTAAGAGCATCTGCAACCTTGTTGCTAACCCCCTTCTTGTGCTTAATAACAAAAGTATAAGCTTGTAATGATTCTACCGACTTCATATGCCTCTGATTTAGTTTTTCTTGTCTATTTAGGAAACTCAAGGCATGGTTATCAGTATAGACCACAAACTCCCTAGGTAATAGGTAGTGTCTCCACTTCTTCAAGGCTTGTACCATGGCATATAACTCCAAATCATAAGTGGAGTACTTTTGTTTTGCCTCATTCAACTTCTCAGAGAAGAATGCCACAGGGTGTCCCTCTTGGCTTAGCACTGCTCCTATAGCTAGCTTGCTAGCATCACACTCTGCCACAAAGAGTTGATTAAAGTTAGGGAATCTAAGTGTAGGTAGCTCGGAAATCCTCTTTTTCAACATCTCAAACCCTTGGTCTGCTGCTACTATCCATTCAAACTTGCATTTGATTCCACCTTTTATGGTGTTCATAATTGGGGCACATACATGACTGAAATTTCTCACAAATTTCCTATAGTAGGAGGCCAACCCATGGAAACTCCTAACATCCCCTATTGATCTAGGTGTAGGCCATTCCAAAATGGACTTAACTTTATCAGATTCCATTTTCATACATCCATTAGCAACCACAAAACCAAAGTAGACTAGTTCAATTTTGAGAAACTCACACTTTTCTTGATTTATCATAAACTTCTCTTGATGTATCTTTCTTAAGACCATCTCCAAATGCTTCATGTGCTCCTCCTCAGACCTGCTAAATATCAAAATATCATCAAGGTAAACTATAACAAACTTACCAATAAATTCTGCCAGCACTTCATTCATGAGCCTCATGAATGTGCTAGGTGTATTACTTAGGCCAAAGGGCATTACTAGCCACTCATATAGACCCTCATTGGTCTTAAAAATTGTTTTCCACTCATCACCTGGCCTCACCCTTATCTGATGATACCCTGACTTCAAGTCCACTTTAGAAAAGTAACAAGATCCTCCAAGATTATCCACCAAGTCTTCTATCCGGGGCATTGGGAACCTATATCTGGTTGAGATCTTGTTTATAGCCCTGGAGTCTGTACACATCCTCCATTTTCCATCCTTCTTAGGTGAAAGTACTATTGGCACATCACATGGGCTCAAACTCTTCCTTATCAACCCCCTATCCAACAAATCTTGGATCTATTTTGGTGTTTCTGCATTTTGGCTTGGTGTCATCTTATATGTAGCCTTGTTTGGCAAATTTGCTCCAGGAATAAGGTCAATCTGATGACTCACATCCCTCATAGGTGGTAAGGCACTTGGCAAGCCATTATCCACTATGTCATGATACTTCTCCAACAAAGCTTGTATCTCTGGTGGCAAACATACTTTCTCCTTAGTCTCCTCCTTTGGTTTGATCACTACTGCACAACATACTCCTTTCTCCTTCATGGCCTTCAAAAACTCTTTCCCACTCAATAACATAACACTTGTTCCCACATGCTTCTCTTCATTGGGTTCTTGCAATGGATCCATTTGGAATTTCTTTCCTAGCTTGGTGATAACATAATTGTTCTTCTCTCCATCATATATTGCTTTGACATCATACTTCCATGGACATCCTAGGAGTAGATGGCATGCATCCATAGGCAGTATGTCACATAGGACCTCGTCCTTATATTCCCCAATCTCAAACTCAACCATAGTTTTCTCATCTACCACTATTTGTTGACCCTTGTTCAACCATGAAACCTTGTAAGGTGTGGTATGAGGTATCCTTCTCAACTTCAATTTCTTCACCATCTCAGTGGACACTATATTCTCAGTGGATCCTGAGTCCACTATATCCTTGCAAATCTTCCCATGAGACCTACAAGTTGTATTGAATAAGTTCTTTCTTTGGGGTGGCTCTATGGTGTTAGGTACCTTCAATAAGGTTCTCCTTAACATCAAGTTCTTTCCGTCTAGTACTGGCCCTGCCTTGGAAATGGGAGAAGTAACACTTTGAGTGTCATCTTCTTGAACTAACTGATTCCTTATATCCCCCATTGAAGATGAGGAAGCCTTCTCTAGACACCTGCCCATTGTGTGACCCACTTGGTTGCAATTATAACACCTACCAGTGAAAACTGAATTAGATCTCCCTTGGGTTGGAACCTACCTCTTGGTGATCCTCTACCTCTGTATCCTCCCCTTTGGAAAGATCCTCTATACTGGTTTCCTCCAGTACTATCCATGTACTGACTGTCTTCTTGTCTACTAGGGCTCTGTCCTCTACCAAAGTTACATCTGCCTCTCTGAAAACCTCTGTTATTGCTGCCACCTCTTCCTCTTTGATGGAAGTCATTTCTTCTTCTTTCTTTATCCTCTGCTCTCAAAGCCAGTTGAAAGCACTTGTGCATACTATCTGGTGCCATCATGCTAATCTCATCTTGAATGCCTTATCTTAACCCATTCAGGTACATTTCTACCTTCTCCATTTCATCTTCTTGTCTTCTAGCCCTTAGGCTTATTTTATGGAACTCCTCTGTGTATGCACTCACTGTCATCTCCTTCCGTCTTAAGTTCTGCAATTTGTGATATATTTGGATTTCATTGTCAGTGGGCAAGAATTGTGCCCTCAACCTGATTTTCATTCTCTCCCAAGAAACAATCTTCTTCTTCCCACTATTCACTCTTTCATCCTGCATCATGTTCCACCACACTAATGCAGATCCCTTGAGTCTAGCCTTAGCATAGCTGACCCTCTTCTCCTCTAAGACTTCTTTATAATCAATTGGTTGTCAATGGCTTCAAGCCAATCTAAAAACTCTTCTCCATTCAAGCTACCACAGTAGCAGGGTATGTGTTCCACGCTATCCTTGATTAAAGATATGCATCTAAGAACACCTTTTGCTCCTTGTCTATCTCAAGTTCTTTGCCTTTGTTGGATGACTCCTCAATTTGACTATCATCATCCCCATCACTTTCATCTCCCCATTCATTGATCTTCTTTTTGCTTTTTGTTTCGGACACATGAGCCTTCTCCAAGAGGCCTTGAACCAATTCTACTATGGCATCCCTACTCATTGCCTTAGGAGGCATGCTGGCAACCTCTTGACTCTCTTGACTATCCTCCCCTTCAAACATACACAATCTCTAAGCTATTCTGGCTCTGATACCACTCTGATGCAGAGGGTTTGACAATCTAGAACCTTTCCTCTCTCCTAGGTGCTTGTTTGACCTAACCAACCATCCAATGGTTGTTATTTTTTGGATCTTCCACCAATTAGGATCTCCAAGACCCTCTCCAAAAAATTCTCCTCCAAGGTATAGTTGGTTCTCGGAAGACTCCAAGATTTGTAAGCTCAACTAGTCCAACTAGTTAACCAAAAGCTTAGCTTCCTTCTCTACAACTCCACCTAGATTGCCAATCCTCTACCTAGGATCTTCCCACACATTTACTGAGACTCTCCATACACTTCTTGACCCCTTCTTGGTCATTCTGCATCCATCCAAACTCTCCAAGATGCTTCACCAATCCAATTGGTCTTTAACTCACTAGGAGGGCTAATTGCTCAACTCCTTGTAGGTCTATTTTCACTGATTTTGGCCTATTGCTTCCAAAATCCCCAAATGACCTCACATATAAACTTGAAAATCTTCAAGCTATCATTCAACCCTATCAGAATCCAAAACCATGACTTCTGAAGGCACCCAAAACCCTACTTTCTTGCAGACCCTATATTATAGCCTATTAATTAGGCCTCTGGACCAGTGAACATGAACAATTGCAAAACTTGTCTCCAATCACTCATTCACCTCCAACCACCAATGAATCCTTTTAGGAGACTGTATAGTGCATCTAGAAATGCCACTAAGTCTTCCCCAAAAGGTCTTGGGTGCTCATACAAATTCGATCTTCTCCCTGTCGTGGCTCACCTGGTTTCACCAGTCAGCCATAGGGCTTCATCTTTGGCCTATGAAATCCAAAGAGACAACCAAAAAGAAACCTACAAACCTATCTACAGACCCTAACCCTAATTTCCCCATGGTTTCAGACACATCCACCGGAGGAAAACTAGGTTAGAGCCATTTCTAACAAGGTAACAAACTACCTAATGCATATGAAAGCTGAAAGGAAACACTACACAAACATGAAGCCCGATCACCTATGTCAATCCGTACAGGACGGTACAGAAGCAGACACAGTGCAAACTATGCAAATGAGGATATAGTCATCTGTACAATGGTCTCAGAAATAAGTGTCTCAATCCAAAATCTCATTAACCTTGTCCAAACATCGATTCCATGCTCATGTACCGAGCACGGGTAGTTACAATTCAGTATAACCATATTTTGTCATTTCTTGCAAAAGTTGCTCGAGCAACTTTTTGCATTTTGAAGCATTTTGACTTTCTAAGTCAACTCGATGCTTGATGTTGACTCCTAGGGCCCTAAATAGGATATGTAGGGTCCTAAAACATACCTCCATCCCATGTTGCACCAAAATGACGACTTTTCCACAATTTGAAGTCAAAAATCCCCAAAACCCCTAATGAGCACTAAAGCCCTTACAAACTTGAAGTTAGACTAACATGGCTTCCAACCTTTTGGAACTTATTCTACCACTCACACAAAATCTTAATCCAACCCTAAACAACACCAAAAAATCAAATAGGGAGGCGCCCTACACCAATGTCTATGACTTCAATTGCTTATTTTCAAAGAAGACTTGAATGCAGTTTCTATAGATGGTAAAACACTATTATCAAAGTTATTCATCTCAAATGAAATCAGTCTACCAATCAGACTATCTAGAGTAACTGTATTGTTTGCAACTGCTCTCATTTCTTGAATAGAAGAAAAGCTAATAGCATATACATGCAGTAAGGTTCTTAAGATTTTACTTACCACTGTCTCCTCTTCAAGTACACCTCCAACTCCTCGGATAACATTGACTACCTTTTTGATTCTGCAGCTATACTGAGTGATATTTTCTCATTCTTTCATCCTTAGGTCATCAAACCTCCCTCTTAGGCTTTCTACCTTGGCTCTTAGTACATTAGCATCTTCTTCATGTACCAGCTTCAACTTATCCCACATTTGCTTTGCTTTGCAGAGGTGCAGTTTTTGACATCGGAGAGTGATGAGGCAAGTTCTATCATCATGCAATTATGCTCATGCTTTTCTCTTAATTGCTCAAGAGTGTGAGGTCCTGTAGGCAACACATATTCAGTATCAAGGTGTTGAGTAACATCATTACCAATACCTGATAGGTGGAGTCTTATTCTACTTTGCCATGATGCAAAGTTGTCTTTATTCAACTTGGGCACATCTCGTCTGTTCATATTGTGATCTTTTACTTGAGCTGTTAAACTCCCTTTCTAAGCACACAAACTCTGATACCAATTGTTAGTAATAACTGAGAGGGGGGAGGGGAGGTGAATGAGTGGCCTCAAAATATTCTAATTAATCAACCCAAAAACTTAGTACCATAATATTAAGCCTCTAGTTATCTTCAGTCCTATAAGATGAATGTCTTCAAATACATTTATCAAATTACTACTGCTCGGAATGCTTTGTTAAAACTTATTCTATATGTTTACCGAATAACAGTCTTTCAATTTACCCAAAAATAGTAGATTACTTAGAGTATACCGATCAATCCAGATTAGCTATGTGTAATGCAAAACACTAAAGTAATGACTCATAAACACATAGACACGTGGATTTTTAACGTGGAAACCCTATTAAAAAAAAAACCATTTGGGACCGGTAACCCAAAAATTTCACTCTTCTGAAGTGAGCTCGGTGAAGAGCCAACCCTGTTAAAGATTACAAACACACTATTAGGTGTGACCTTGTTAAAGGATTTAAAAGATTAGTTTTTCACTTGATATCGGGCATTTCTATGCTACCTTCCTTGTCCAAACTCTCCTGGTTTGTCAAATGGTATCTGGCATCTCATGCTATCTTCATGACCAAACTTTTTGATACTCCTTGGGATGTATCTCAATATAGAAAAGATATTTAAATCCTGCTCGGTTAAGAGACTTTCTAAATCAATGGTTAAATTGAAACAGTATGATCCGTTGACATATACAACTTATACTTGCAGATTTTTAGATCTGTTGTAAGCTCATTAAACCAATCTAATCAATATATATTTTTAATACCTTTGCTCCACTTTTGTTCTGCTCGGTGATGCTATACTCTGTTGCTCGGTGTCCGCAGAGATCTTTAGCTCTTTCCTCAACTTGATTGATCAGGACTGTATGAAGTTGTTCTTCATCAGTTTCTCTCCAACATCCTCTTTTACATTCACTCCCCTTAATTCGTAATGAATTAGGTTGTCTCTTTATAGACATGATATCACCGTTTCTAGGTTCTTGATTTTGGCATGATCCGCAATCTTAGCCAATCTGATTTAAAGCAAAACTCATGTTTTATCTCGCAGAGATCTTCTTGCCAACTGTACAAAACAAATTTAAATCCTTTACTTATCACTGGCTTTATCTTGTCGATGAAAACAATGATAACTACCAGTTAAGTCTATATTTAGCTCTGCCAGCTAGATTTTTTGTCGTTTCTGAACTCCAGTTAACTTCGGTGTTTTAACTCTTTGATAGCTTCGATCAACACTCCAGTTCTCCCCGGGCTTCTCCGTTGGATTTGTCTGTCCGTCGGGGTTGTCTGTCCGTCGATTTACATTGTGATTCTGCTCGTCGGTATTTTGCTCGGGCATCACTGTGACTTAACTTTCGGTTATCTCTGTCTGTTGGGTTCCACTAGCTGTCGGTGTTTGAAGTCACATAGTGAATCCTTGTCTTTTATGCATTACTGAAAGCATAATATTTATCTCTCTGATTCTGTGAAATCTTTGACACTTTGATTATAACTGATTAGATTATATCAAGTTGACATCAATGACAATACAATCCATTAACTGATTTAATGTCTTGCATTATCTTTCTACATTTCAGTGATCAACTTAACATCTCAAACATTCAATCAGTTACATTACATGATCTTGTCTTGATCAATGTTGACCAACACTGGCTTAGCAACATCATTTGTGAACTGGTGAGGAGTTGTCACTTCACCCATAGCCTTCTTCAAAATCTCAGGCTGCCTTGGAATAGCCAAAGAGTCCCACATAGACATGGTGACATTCATTTTATTCATGTTGTCTGCAATGTTGAAGGGCGTTGTTGTGTGTACTCTTTGGTGTGCTTTCATTATCATGGGCTCAACCTCCTTGGGAGATTGACTCTCCTTGACTGGAATGGTGGGAGTCTTCTTTAGTATGGTATGAGCAGAAGGGTGTGATGTCTCTACAGATGTAGCAGCCTTAGCTCCATCTTCTATTTGCTCCATGTCTTGGGCTCTTCTCTAAGACCGAGTGTTGGCCGCAATTGGGGACTCACCATTCACTCCATTGAAGTCTTGCTGATCCCAATTAAAGAGAGCAGTCTCATCGGGTTGTGCATCTTGATGAGGAACTAATCCACTAGAAGAGGCTTCTGATTTGGTGTGTGAAGCATTATGTACCGTTAGTGCTTGGTCCATCCACCCATTTGAGCATGTAGCCTGATTGTGGGGCTGATTGCAAGGAAAACACCATTCATTGTTTGAGACCAGATTATTATGACTCACAACTATATCTCTAGTTGGATTTGCAGAGTTAAGAGGCGTGGGATTATAAGGTTGGAATGGCCTCTGATTGAAGTTCTTCCTTTGACCTTGGTAGTTCCCTTGATATGGTGGCCTAGTCTACTGATAGGATTTGTCCCTGATTTGGGTATTGTTGGTTGGGACTTTGATTTTGTGGCTGAAAGGGTGGTCTATTCCCTTGGCTCTACTTCTTTAAGTTGGTCAACTCTTTGGTTAGAATCTGTAACAAGTTTGTCATTTTTTGTTGACTACTTTGTAACAAGTTATTTGTTGCTTCTTGATCATTGTTCATCATTTGCAGTTCGTGGGAAAAGTGGGCTTTGGATTCTTCATAGCTAGAACTAGCTTGAGGTGCTACTATAGTGGGTATGGGAGTGCATGGAGGGATGCTCAAAGACATGTTTGGTTGGATGCTAGGAAAAATAGGCATGGGTGGCCTTGGGGCTATCATACCTGCTTGAATTAAACAATTCTCAGCTCTGACTTCTATATCAAAAGCCTGAGGTAGTGAGGTACCTCCCATGGATTGAATCATGACATAGATGTTGTTGTTCGAACTTTTCAAGAAGTATAGGAAGGCATGGTCAGTTGAAGGCCTTACTGAAATAGGAATCCTATTCCATGTCTTGAGGAACCTGTTGTTAAAATCTGTCATTTGTTCTTGAGGAGCCCTCTTTATGGTTGTCAGTTGCTCAACTAGAGATAAATATTCTGATTTATCCTCAAAATATTTGCTTAATGATTCTCCTAATCTAGCCCATGAATCAATGGAATCAACAGTTAAGGTTCTAAACCATTCTAAGGCCTTACCTTTGAAAGAGGTCGCTGGTAGCTTGGTAGCCACATCTTCTTCAGTGATATGATGCACGCTCAAAATGGTAGCCACATCTCTTATGTGCTCACAAGCCGTTGTCTGCCCTTCACCTGTGAAATCAGGTAGACTTTTAAGTGTTGCTAAGGGCACATCATAATGTTGAGCAAAGGTTAAAGGACTCTCCTGATTGAATGGTACAAAGGCAAACTGTCTAGCCATTGTAGGAACTGTGATTTGTTGGACAACAACTGTGTGAGTTGTACTTGAATTGAAGAGTGGAGCTGAATCTTCTTGTAGCTTTCTAGTTAGAGATCTTCCTCTTCTCCTTGAGTGGAAAGACAAATGTCTCCTTTCTGAGGCAGGTGGTGTAGATTGTACCCTCCTTGTAGGGGATGTTTTTTGAGATGATCTGCAGTAATTTCTTGTCAGAGACAACTGCAAGAACTCAGAAGGCTTTGAGCTTCTTGTTTCTATCTTTCTCATAAACTTTGAACAGGAATGGATCTTATTCTAAACCAATGGAGCTACTAGATATGATTTGAAAAGGACCCCTTTAGGTCAATACTACGCAATCAACATATCAGAGATAGCATAGTTTTGAAAGATGATCTTCTTTTGGTGTCCTAGCGGGCGTGCCAGAATTGTTATACACTGAATTTTGCACCCTGCCAAGCGCTTGAGCCTAGCAATCTAGTATAACATGGGAATCACTTCTAGGTTGTGGGACCTCTGCTAACTGAAGTGAAGCCTTCGGGTTCTAGGCCGGTTCCTCTTGGATAATCACCTAATCTGCTCTTGAACATGAAAGTAAACTTGGAAGGAAAAGGGATAGAAGTAATGCTTTGAGAGGAAATACAATTGAAAAGCAAATTATCCTACTAGGTGATGCACCGAAGGTAGCATGAATTATAACACAGTAACCAAAATAGCATGAAGATTCTTAGATCTAAAAGAACACAATCTTTCTAAATAGGCTTGCATAAGTATTTCACATAGAGGTCTAAAATAGAAAGAGGTTATTCAAGGAAAGGAAAGATTTTACAAACAAAAACTTTCCCAAGGAAATAGACACAGACTGTGACCTACAAGAAGGCATTCATTCCAGCAAATAGGCACAGGAATGAGACAAAATAACCAGGGATGAACAAAATCCACAAGATTATCTAAATCATATCATACACAGTAGTGCACAAAGATGTTGAAAGAAAGAAAGGCTCGGGAACTCCAAGATTTCTCTAACATAAGCCACTATATTATATTCAGTAAGAGAAGTACAGACAAAGGAGAAGCTTGAGGGCGGAGAAAATGCCACAGAAAGCTCATACAAAATCTGGAATTCAATGAGAAGTTCCAACAAAGAAAACTTGAGGGTAGAGAAAATGCTACAGAAAATCTTACATCTGCTGAAAAACTACTTCCTAGACAAGGAAAAGCCACTTCTTCTAAGCTCTAAAAGCTTCTAAAACTACTTATATACATGCTCCTCTAGCACACAGGCTCAGGAGTCAATCCACCGATCATAATTAGGGTATTTTAGATATTACATAAACAATGTCAAACCCTAAGACTGTCAATTTTGATCATCAATACATCTGGAAATATCTCAAAAGATCGGATCCAACCATGAATGCACATCCCATCGCCATAAATTTGATCAGAGAAGTCGGCTCGACCCATCCCTCTGTCTGTATCTTGAAAAACCACGTCACCGCCATGAACTTTGAAATCAGATCTTTTGAATATTTGAATATTTAAATGTTAATGGTCACAGGGGGCGCGGGTACTTGCATCAACGGCTCAGAAAACTTTTGATCTCTTGTTTAAAACACAGTCGTCAATCTTTATCTCTGATTCATGACACATTAGCCTTAACTCATCCTTGACTTTTCTTTAACCCTGGGTGTATGGAATCCTTCGTGTCGCTGAGTCGCTGAACCTTTTGACTAACTCTGAGTTTATAACAAGGTTGCACGACCACCACAAGATCAGAACCAAGATCTACGATCCACATTTAATCTCCGAACCACAGGAGAATATTAATTTTCCTTATGAGACTAAGCGACCACAACGAGATCAAAACACGATCAACGGTGTAGATTCGATCATTTGCAAACTCCAGAACTGAACTTCACTTAACCTCCTTAACTTGGGTTCATTCAAAGACTTGGCGACTGAGCAGTCTCACAATCTCTTATCATTCTACTTAATCATGGTTCCCTTACAAGTCTCAGCGACCACCGTAAGATTATCTTTGCATCGACGGCCCGCGTGAAATCTCTTGAACTTTGTTGACCTTCAACTTTCTCTGGAGACTTAGCGCAAACCACAGGATCTGAATGCAATCAACGACTGGCGTGAAATCTCGGAAGAAAATACTTAACCCCGATCTCTTTCAGCGATCACGCGACTTAACAAATATGAACCAGACTTGAACTCCCGAGTTTACCATGAATTGCGAGGTAAACTGAGTCTCGAAGTCGCTGAATAAAAACTTAACCATTGAGTTTATCCTGAAATTTAACGCCATCCACATGATCTGAATCTGAACTTAAACTGATCCATGGCCTGTGTTAATTCTCACAAACACTTAAGCATATTCCCTTTTGATGTGAAATTACGCGATAGCCACAAGATTGAAAATCTGATCCACATCCCTCGTGAAGTCTCGATGACTTAAGAGGATATTCCTTTCCTTCATGAGATCGCGCGACTGAAGGCAAATCGAAGTCGCTGAGTAATATGAAATATTCTTTTCCCTTTGCGCGATTAAGAGACAAACAAAGAGGATTAATGCGCACATGACTAATAGGAAACTTAAGTCACTCGGAAAAGGTAATGAAGAATTAGAATATGCCATCGAAAACTAAGGTTTTATCATGAAATGCTTAGGGTTCTTGCACTTAGGTCTTTTTCCATGAATAAGGGTAAACCATAGACCTGTCAAAGAGAAGAGAACAAGATCAAGCCCTTAGAGAACATGCAGAATCATACAAGCTGGGCTCTACCCTCGTGGGAGCTACATTTTCCTCCACTTGTAGCCAGAATTCTCATAGGATGGGAAATTTGGGTAACAGTTTGTAATGTTATATATGATATATTTGAATATCTTTTTTTTTTTTTTGCAATGTAAATCAAATATTGGTTTTTATTTTTACCGTTCTACATTGGTATCAGAGCATTAACAAATTTTAGTGCCAGTGAAATAATGGAAGGGGAATGAGAATAGTGTATATCAGAAGACTGGAGAAATTTGCAAGCATACATTTCAGGGTATGTGAAAAATAGAGGATATTTAATGTTGCAATGTGGAGGCATAGAAAATAACAACCTAGGGTTTCAATTGATGAAGTAATTTTAGAGTTGCAATTGTTTTTTTTATAATTTCATCAAATCAAGGTATGTGTCAGTGTTCTTTTTTTTGGAAACATTAAATAAAAATGGAGTGATAAGTGATTAGATTGATTTTTTTTAAAATGGAGAAATCATATGTTATTCCAAAGTTTGAAGGTCGTGAATTTCATACATGACAAGTTAAGGTGCAATTAACTTTAATCGAAAAAGATCTTTGGGATATCATTAATGGAAATTTTAAAAAACCACAAGATGTCGATGAAGCATTAAAATGGGCAAAAGATCATAGAGCTACAACAATGATTAGTCTTGGGTTATTTGTGATGAACTACAACTGAGTATATGTTTGAAGTCATTTGTTGATATTCAACGGAGTTGCAGAAGTGATGATAAACATTATCAGTTAATGTATTGTCATTGATGTCAACTTATTTGAGTGTTATTATGGTGGAAAACATTTGTTATGTATTGAAGATCTAGAACAAACAATGTTTATGTGGTCTGTAAAATGAAGAGTTATGTAAACCGAGTGACAGTGATAACCGAGTAAGAGATTGCCAACACAACAAGATTAATACTAAGACCAAACAATTAATTCTAATTGAGGTCGACTTGGATGCTGATCTGGCAATTGATAATTTCGAGGTAAAAGATAAAGTTTGTTATTTGATCAAACGGTTATGAAAATTCAATGAAGATCGGACGATAGAGATTGAAACGTGTTTTTAACACAACTGTTGAGGAGGATCAAGCGGGAAAATGAACGATGGAGATTAAGCGACAAGATCTTTAGGATGAAAATTAAATGATACATGATGTCTATATAAGAGACAATAGATTCATTTCTGAATCGTGCAAGTGTTGATAGATGCAAAAGTATACATGCTAATTTGATGCATGACTGATCAAACTGGTTAAAGACAGAACCAAGCATTTCTGCAGACATAACTGAGCAAACAGAGGAAAGAGGATTACCAAGCAGAACAAGTATGATATGAACTGAAGTGAACAAATCGATCAGAGGTATTATGTACTTAGAAAAGATCTGAATATCTGCAAATCACAGTTGTATTTGAATCAGATCATTACTGTATCAGTTTAACCGTTGTTACAGATAAATATCTTAACCGAGTGGGATAGTGAATCCTTATTATAACATTCAGAGAATGTTGATTGTTTTCTTGTTGACCCCATAGTGAATGCCTGATCAAGAGAGAACTGTTAGTTTTAAATCCTCTAACAAGGTCACATTAACAGTGTGCATTGTTACTTTTAACAGGGTTGGCTCCTCACCGAGCTCACTTTAGAAGAGTGAAAATATTTTGGGTTACCAGTCCCAACCCTTAACAGGGTTTCCACGTTAAAAATATGTGTCAATGTGTATGAATGTTGTGGATTGTTATTTTACTTTACACTTTATTTTATTGACCTAGATCGGTAATCACAGTATTAATTTACTGACACTCGATAAACACTATTGATGAAAATTTAAGTTTACAGAATACATTTTCACCGAGCTGAGTTTTATATGATTGAATTTATTTTGTTATACATCTGGAGGAATTTGGGACTATAGGATAATTTTGTGAGGGCACTGAGTCTAACTGATTCACCCCCCTAGCAGTTATTCTAACAATTTGATGCATATTTGCATCATGTTGATTTGACAAAATTCTCAAACCAAATATGGCAAATCCTCAATTCTTTATTTGGCTCACAGGCTTCAAGTGCTAAAATGGGAATGAAGCAAAAACATTTTGGGTTAAAAATGAAAGAGGGCAATAACGTGGTTCAACATATTAGTACATTCCATTCTCTTCTTAATCAACTTGCTGGAATAAAATGTACAGTTGATGATGATTGATGATGATGAAGCCAAAGCCATTTAATTAAATAGTATGCCTTCAAGTTTTGACAACATTGTGTTTACCTTAGACAAATAGAATCCAAGTCCAAGCTTAGAAAATGTGATATCTTACCTAATTGATGAGGAGGAAAGGGTCTCTAAAACTCACTCATTTACTGAGGAAACTGCTTTGTTTGTCAAAAAGAAGAGTAATGCTTCAACAGGGAAAAATAAGTTCAAATGTTTCTACTATAATCAAAGAGGGTACATTCTAATGAATTGTATTCAACGTGCCAAAGATCTTATTGATGAAAAATTGAAAACAGATAATCCTTTAATTGTGTCTTCGAAGAGCATAGGGGGCTTGGCATACATTGAATCCTTCTTCATGAAGAAAATGGGGGATTTTGCAGATAGATAGTTGAGAGTGTCTCGATCTGCATGGATTGTTTCAATTTGCAAAGAATGGAGTATGTCTCGATCTGCAGACATGGAGGAGTGATATGCTTGTCGATAGTAAAGTATGTCTTAATTCACAAGTATTGTTGAAAATTTGCCCAGACAAGAGGGGTTTGGGTTAATACAATCAGAGTTGGATACCCAGCCATTTGCCTAGACCAGGAAGTTTAGGTTGATGCTGATGAAGAGTTGGAAATTGAAAATATTTACCTATAGATCAAGAGACAAAGAACAGTTGGAGATTTCAGCTATTGACCAACCATTTGCCTAGACCAGGAAGTTTAGGCGAGACAAAGATGAAAATATTTACCTATAGTTGGAAATTGAAAATATTTACCTATAGATCAAGAGACAAAGAACAGTTGGAGATTTCAGCAATTGACCAACCATTTGCCTAGACCAGGAAGTTTAGGCGAGACAAAGAACAGTTGGAGATTTCAGCTATTGACCAGCCATTTGCCTAGACCAGGAAGTTTAGGCTGAAGTTGGAGATTGAAAATATTTACCCAGATCAAGAGACAAAGAACAGTTGGAGATTTCAGCTATTTGTCTAGACTTGGAAGTTTAGAACAACGCTGATATTTTTTTTGTTTTTCTTCATAGTGTAAACCTTAAAGGGGGTTGATAGGAAATAAGGTAAATAAGGTTTACATATAATAAACTAAGTAGTTTTTAGTTAGGTTAGGGGGTTGATAGGAAATAAGGTAAATAAGGTTTACATATAATAAACTAAGTAGTTTTTAGTTAGGTTAGTTGGGAAGTTCATTCCCGGGAAACTAATGGCTTTGTAAAGCCAATCTATTGTTTGTAATGTGATATATGATATATATGAAAATCTTATGTAAATCAAATATTTGTTTTTCTTTTTTTAATAACCGTTCTACAATGAGTTAATGAGATGAATAATACATAAAAGATACAGATTTTGTGCCTCACACAGGGAAACTGGACACAGCATCCAAACGAAGGAAAATGGAGAATACAAAAGATTCAATAAAACAAAAGTTGGCAAGATTATAAATTCTATCTCAGCCATATTTTTTTCCAGGTTATTTAATTTATTGATGATGAGTGGATGATATGCAAAAGATTATGGTTTTAATAAAGAAAAGGAAATAAACAAAATTACAGTCTGACTCCGACAGCTAAGGTCAGCTTTTTGAATTTGAGCCTATCTGCTTAAGTCCAATTTCTAAATGATATATTGAACTTTTGAAAATAATTTGCAATTACTTTTCTTGAAGTCCAATTTCTAAATGATAGATCAAACTTTTGAAAAAAAATTGCAATTAATTTCCTAAGTCCAATTTCTAAATGATATACCAAACTGCTGAAAATAATTTGCAATTGATATTCTTTTCAAGTCTGTGGTCACTTCAATCTAACACTACTGCAGGTTCAGCATTCACAAAGCATGTCCTCTTGACCCACAAAGCTCATAAGGTTGATTCAGGCAAAGCAGGAAAAAGGCCTCTACCTACAATGCTCAAAATTATGGATAACTGATCATTTGATTCGACCAAAGAAAGAAAAAGGCCTCTGCCCTAATTGTGATCATAAAGACTAATTTCCAAACCAAATAGCTTTCCTAAAATTAAAACAAAAACAAAAATAGTGTTGTGAGTTTCAGAAAATAAAAAAAATGGTGTTGCAAGTTTCAAAAAAGAAAATGAAGGATAGTGTTCAAATCTGGAAGTTCCTGCATTTTAAGCTTCAGGTTGGTGATGGATAGAAATATTTGAAGATTGCATCAAAATAAGTGCCCCTATTACCAACATAGGGGATATCTGAAACGTTTTTTGGGTTTGAGTTTTGACAAAATGAAAATGGAAGGATATTGGCCAACATGCTAAAATCTGAAACATATTTTAGTACTGAGTTTTGTCCCAAAAAGAAAATGGAAGGTCATAAAATAAAAATATTCATAATAATATTATTAATTTATTACTGATACTATGAGACAACCTGCTGTTCAGCCATAAATGTTCGACCATGTTTTTTAAATCTATTTTACATCATCACAAGCAGTTGGAAGAAATCAAAAACTAATTTTTGCAATTTCATGACAAGAATATTCGTTGCGCAAGACAACTAAAAAAATATTAGATTCAGATTGTCATAGTTTTTTTAAATATATTATCATTTTTTTCCCTAGAAACAAAGTTTTGTTGCTGTTATGTTTCTGGCTACATTTGCCATACTTGACTAGTTATTGCTGTTCCTCGGAGCAGGATTTTTGATAATATTTTTTTCAATAATGTTCCATTAGTCCTTAATACTTTTTCTGTTATGCTAGAGTACTTTGATATCAGTGGTGCTGTTGCTGAATGTTCCTTAATAGTTTTTCTGCTATGCTACAGTGGAACTTTCATATCAGTAATGCTGTTGCACAGTACTTTTATATCAGTGGTGCTGTTGCTGAATGTTCCTTAATACTTTTTCTGCTATGCTACAATGGAACTTTCATATCAGTGGTCCTGTTGCTGATTGTAATATCTAGCTTTGTGTGGATAAATTTAGTTTTCTTGTGATCATTTGTATTTGATCACTGTTCTACAGTGGAACTTTATTTGTAAAAACTATGCTACAATGGAACTTTAATATCAGTAGTTCTGTTGCTGAT
>MU228212.1:3387994-3400226 GCA_018584345.1 Thuja plicata
GCGGCGAGCGGAGCACACTGAGTTCGCAAACGGTGGAGCCCGGATGGCGGGGGCGCCGCTGAGTGGTGGCGAGGGGCCGCAGTTCCAGAGGAGGTGGCAGCGGCCGAAGGCAGGGGCTGCAGGAAGGTGGCGGCGGCCGGAGGGGCCGGAGGCGCCGGTGGCGCGTGGAGAAAACTGGTGGCGGCGGAGAAAAGCGTAGCCGGGGGTGGCGCGTTTTTGAAATATACTACGCGCGCTATGATAATAGCAAAAAACATTAAAAAAAATAGTTTTTTTAATTTTTTTTTTCGATTTCCGTGCCCGTACGGCCCTGGGAGGCCGAAAAAAATTCTCCAGAGGCCCCGGTGTCCAAAATGGACAAACCTTATATGGATTCTGGGGTTTTTAGGCCTTCTGGACGCAATGGTAGTGTCTGTTTGGGCCCAAAGTGCCCCAAAAAATAGAGACCCCCCAGAATCAATGAAGAAAGGCCAGAAAAAACCTCTGAAACCCTCAGTGCCTGTATGCTTCAACAGAATACGAACAGCGAGCAGCATGTGAGCTCTGATACCATATTATGATTTGATAACCATCAAATCAACCCAAGAAACCTGCATGCATGACTATCACATAAACAGAAGAAAAAGACAGAAGAGAGAAGGCAGCTATGGCGGCCAAAAAGCCAGAGACATCAAATTCATGTTGAAAGAAAATAATCTATATTATCAACAATAGAATTACAATAAGATGTGAAAACTCTGTAATGATAAAATAAGAGGTGAATCCTTATAAAGGAATCATGAAACCCTAAAAGGGAAACCCTAAGGTTAGCTGAAGCAAACTAGGGTGAATAGGGAAGTTACTAATTAGATCATAATGATTTAAATTAGTAACCCGATAGACTATTACTCTAACAGAAATCGTATCCTTTGTGGCCATTTTTTTAGCTGGGAAGATCGCTTCGTGTTGACGATTAAACCATGGGATGAGGATTTCAATCCCTCATCTGATACTTTTCATAAGATGCCTATTTGGGTTAGGCTTCCAAACCTCCCTCTTCATCTTTGGGTGGATCCTCTTTTGGAGGAGGTGGGTGAGGCTTTGGGAGAATTCCTAATGGTGGATGTGGAATCTACAGGCATTCTCCACTCCTCCTATGCCTGTATTTTGGTGGATATTGATGCTTCTAAGGGTTTGCATGTAGAGATCAAGCTAGTTTCTCCTAAGGGAAGTTGGATTCAGACTTTGGACTATGAAGGAATCCCTTTCAGGTGCAGAAGATGCTTTCAAATAGGTCATGTTGTAGCCAAATGTGGTTTGGGTAAAACCAGGCATTTTGTATCTTGGTGGAAAGGTGCCTCTTATCAGCATTACGCAGTTGTGAAGAGTTATTCCCAGCGGAGCTTTTCCTAGGTTGTTGCTTCAGATTCTCTTGTTCCTTCCCCTTTGTCAGATGTGGGAAAGGATTTACCCCATGAAGATGCTATTGGTGTTAGTCACGTGGTTGACTCATTGTGTGTGGATGCTCCCCTTGCTAACTCTATCAATTTGTGGGTTTCAGATTCTGTTGGTTCTGTTGGAATGGTCTCTTCTTTATTGGATGGTTCCAGATCTCCTAATGGTACGCTAGTTGTTGCTGGCTCTGAAGGTCCTCTTGTTTCTCCTTATTCTTTTGGGAGGGCTCCAGGATTTGGATCTCTACGAGTCGAGCCTGTGCTGGGTGATGGAAATTCAATAGATGTTGGGAATTCGATTTTGGATTCCCTATGCTGGTAGGATGAGGTTGCTAAAGTGGAAGAAGCTGGATTATGATTAAAGCTAAATCTTTCAAGATATCCTCGCCTTCTTTTGAAATGACACTCTGATCCCATAAGAAGGGTTCTAAGGGTAATCTTTTTGTTGGTGTTAATCTTGAGGTGTCATCATTTATAGTTTCATCTTTGGCAGTGTTTCCTTGGGTGTTTCTTGGGGGATCTGGCCTTTTGGTCTAGCTGGTTTGTTGTGTGTTGGGAGCTCTTAAAGCATTATCTAAAGTTTATTCTTTGTACAGGGTTTCAGGGCCCTTCAAAGCCTATTTTTACCTAATTCAAAAACTAATGAAATATTATTTATATTTTATTTTGCAAAAAAAATATTATATATATTAAGGAAAGGTTAAGCTTTTATAGTTGGTTGTTATAGATAACAAGTATGATGTTGATGTGTGTACCAAAGTTTGAGGATATAAGTAGGGTGGTAATCTATCCAAACTTAGAGTGAGTTACATGACATCAATTTTTGGATCAATAAATTGATTAATAAACAATATCTACATAAAAATATTAAATAACTTAAGAAATTATTTTAGGGTTGTAGATATGAGAGAGGTACATACATAATCAAAGGCTTCTCGCTTATTTTAAGAAGATGACTAAAATGCTTTTATCAAAATCTTTTTGTTGGTTGGGTTCATGGTTTGGTATGGGTATCTAAATTCAATATGATTTAGCATGTCCATAATGTTTATAGAAATAATATTAATTACACAAAAAATCAACCATAATTGATACAACATGCTAAATTAAATACAAATATGAGGTGATGATTAATAACTCACATAATGTTATGTATGTGGAGCCTAATCAGACTCAGTTTCTTTCAGCGCGGTTTCCCCCCAGACAAATATGCTTGTGAAAAGGGCTTAGGGTTTCGAGATTTCATGGTATGAGGGATTTTTTCATAGCTTCCTGTGACGGTATTGAGTTGCAGGTTTTTTAGATTGGAATCACTGGATAATAATAAAGATATTGGACTCGCTGTTGGTGGACGTAGCCCAGGGATTGGGTGAACCACGTTAAATATCTGTGGCTTTGTGTTCTCTTCCGCATTAATATTTGCATTTTTCTGTTTATTATTCTAACACATAAGTGTCAAAGATGAATCAAAATAGCTTCTATATGTTTAAAAAATAAAATAATTATTGGAGATGAAATGTGTCATTGCATGTGTATAAAAATAAAACTAATCATATTGATCAAATGATTTTGCTTTTTCAAAACATAAAAAATATAATCTTAGTTCATATGTTTAGTGAAAAGTGCAAAAGAAAGGTAATAAAAATAGTTTCTAGTGTCCAAGATAATAATATATAAACGCTTCCCTCTGTTAATGGGGCTCAAAAGGTTAACATAAATTTTGATGGCGCCTCTAAGGGCAACTCAAACCCTAGAGGTGTCGATTGTATAATACACTATCATAAAGGGTTGGTGCTTGGGTCAGAATCTATTCCAAGCGAACTACAAAAAACAATGAGGCTAAGTTTAGAGCTACATAGCTAGGGGTCAAACTTGGGTTAGAATTGGGAATCAATAAGTTCCATTTTAGAGGAGACTCTTTGATAATAGTCAACGTCATTCGATAACATGTGATCCCCAAATGAAAGCTCCAAAACTGGGTAGATGTCATTTGGACACTTTTCAAGAGCTTTGAGGACTTTCATATCACCCATGCTTACAAAGAAGGGAATGACAGTGTAGATGAGTTGGCCAAAGTTGCCTTAGACCCAAACACCTAAATGATTGATCACTTAGTAAGGTTGGATAGTGACATTGGAAAGTTGGATTTTATTTGATTATAGGCAAGATTTATCATATGAGGAAATGATAGCTATCATCATGATTGGACAATGTTGTGGTTGTCACTTTCCCTTCATAACACATGCAAAAGGAGAATTTTTGGGAAAGATACACATCCGGTGTCATTTTTTGGCGTAGTTGGTACACTCAATTGTACGAAAGGACGACCTTGCAAAAATGCAATAAATTAAAGACATGTGTATATAATTCACTAGTGTGCAAGATATCCAAAGCAATTATTCTTGCCTTTTTAAACAAAGCTTAAAAGGGTAAGGGTTATTCTCAAATAATTATCTTATTTCATTTGCTTAGTCACTTTGTGTGGTAAAATTATGCTTTGCTAAGGTGGCTATGATGGATACACCTGTGAGGCTCCTAAACAATAGGCCCTAGATGACCCTCCTAAGTAAATGCTCAGAGAATAAACTAAGAAGGATTTTCAAAACCAACTATTGTCTAGTAATGTATTCCATAAAAATGGTGTTAAGGGTGGAATACTTGTGGTCTGACCACTGGTTTAGGGTAAACTCAAACATGACGATCATGTTCCTTGTATCGTTACCTGAGAATATTAAACTCAAACATGGCAACCATGTTCCATGATCCTTGTGCCATTAAGATGTCCTGAAGAATATTGATGGAAACCTAGGAATTTGGCTTCCAAAAGATTTTTATGTAATTAAAAGATGTGGGAAGGGAGTGAATCATTACCCTATAATGCATTATCTTGTCTAAAGATCATCTCACACAAGAGGTGGATGGTTGGTCATAGTGCCTCATTTCTAAAATTGATGTTTGCGCTCAAGGAGGAAGAACAAGATGGTTGGCTACCAAGGTACATTCACGATGAAGGGCTCATGGGTTTTGATGAGAAGGGCTCTGAGATAGAGCTTGACATCAATGAGGAGGCCATCTCAGAGTGACAAATTAATACTCGAGGATGATGTGTTTTCATATTATTCTAAGGATTTGGAAGGACGTGCTTCCTTTGGTCATGGCTGCAAATATAAAGCCCACCTAGATCTAGAAAATGCCAGAAAAAATGTAGGTTCTCTTTTCTTTTTAGGTGATATGGGTATTGGCGGTTATTTATGTTGTAATGACTGGACAACAACCTTTTCACTCTCTCACAGGATCTTAAAGAGAATCCAACTCCAACTATTAATCAATATAATGAAAAGGACCAACTGACAAGCATGCCTACCATCCTTCTACGCTTTAGGTTCTTCTAAACCAAGGGGGGGACACCCTTTAAAACCTTCAAATATTCCTTAAGATAGAAATCAAGCAAGAATTTGATACAAACTCAACATAACCGAGAGATACTAGATAAATGGCTAATTATCCATTGAACATCAACCATGAAATGGATCATGAGATGAATAGAACATAAAAAACTTGTGAATATATAAGATGTATTGGAGTTTATGTCTATATTTGCAGAAACATAGCCAACAAATAACTAGAGATGTCACAATATAAGAACTATTAGTCATCAGTGCCTTACCCATTGGGCTATACTCTTAAAACAAATACAATATACATAAGTTAATTATTATCAAATATTCCAGGACATGAACACAATTATCCCAAACCCATACTACTTATGAAATCCTATTGCACACCTAGATGAATTTATGTATCAATTAGAGAAACATTTAATTTGATCCTTAATCAAAACTCTAAAACAACTACACACACAGATAAGATCTATGCTAATGAATTGGAAAATTCATAACTCATCAGATGAACACTATAGGAGAGATTGGAACCAGGATCTTTGTATTAAGTATAAAGAATCACACTTCTATTTACAAGATGTAATCAAAGATAGCCACCTCAATAAAATGCTACAAACCTTGAACTTTATTTCTAATCTTGAAACTAATCTAGTAAAATTTCTGCTATATTTCCTGACTGAAAACTTTACAAAATGTTTACAATACCCAATTTTCCAGCCCTTTCCAATGATCTTGGGAATCCTTTTATAGAATAGGATTGCAAAAAGCTACTGATCAATTGGAATGAGGATAAAAAATGTGACTCATACAAAAGAAAAATTAACAAGTGAAGTGATAACCACTTTGTTGCAAGATTTTCTAAGTATTTTGTCTTCTTACTGCCTGGTCACTGCAACTACTTTAAACTTGTTTGGAAGTTTCCACCTAGAGTTTGTGTCCTTGGTCTTCTAATGTAAGATATTTTGCATTTTCCTGTCTTGTTCAAAATGCTGGGAAGAACTGCCACTTGTTGCTTCTTACACAACATCATCTTCTTCTTGGTTGGGTGCATTGTATTTGTCTTTCCAAGAGGTGAACACCTCATCACTTGGAAAGGGAAAATGATGACCTCATTCTTTTTTCTGTTGAACTCCTCCCAACTGATATTTTCCTTCTCAATTTCCTCTTTCCAAAATTCAAAATATAACTTGGCCTTGTTAATAATTTCAACAGTTTGAACAAACAAAAGTGTACTCTCCAAAGTAGTGATACTATTTGTCCTTGTTGCCAATTCATCATTCATTTGGCTCATCCGTAAGGCTTCCCTCTTTATCTTTCCATTTTTCTTGAATAGATTTGGGAACATCTCATAACGGTCTTTTGAGTATTCCTTTTTCAATGTCTCTACCTTTTTTAGGATGATGCTCCTCTTTATGTCCAAATCTACCAATAGTTTAAAATATTTGTAAGTGGTAGCTAGCACAATATCCACATTATTTTCCTCCTTGGATAAGGAGTAAAATACTTCAATTCTTCCCTTTTTCCTCTTCAACTGTCCATAATTGGGTCCCACTTATCTTTGTTTGCATTGAAATCATCCAGTATGCTCATAATTTTCTTACCCTGCAAATATATGGAAGGATGATTCAAATCATCAACAAAATGCAAAAGTGTGGCATTAATCTTATCTGCATACTTTTGTTGCACCCATTCTCATGCTTCCTTGAACTTTATGCTTTCTTCCTCCCACTTCTTTCTTATTTCTTCCAACCTGGTCCTTTCAGCAACCATTCTGTCTCTTTCTAAATCCAGGTTTGTTTCTGTAGCAGGGCTAAATGGCATAAGGGAAGGAGGCAATTCTATGATAGGACTAGATGCAGAAGGCTAATGTGGAACCTATGTTATCATCCTTTGGGGAAAAACTTGAGCTAATTTCTTTCCCTCTATTATAGCAATTTTCTTATCTTTCTCCAAGGATTTTATTCTTTCACACTGAAGGCCTTCAATGTTGTTTCCAGCTTGTTTCTTAGGCTCTGGATCTCTTATTATTTCTTCTCTGGTACCTTCAAACTGAACTTTGCAGATTCAAATGTTAGGCTTGCTACCTCCACCCCTGTAGTTTCTGCAACTCTTCTTACTAATAAGTTGCACGAATGTTCAGCCTGATCATTTCCATCCATTTTCTTATTTTCCTTCTTCTTTAGTGACCACATTACCAATGTTGCATGGTCTTCACTAAATTTAACACATGCAGATGCATGTTGAGCTTCTACTTCATTGGTATGCATTGGTTTTGTCTCTTTTCTGATGGAATCAAAGACTATGACATCAACTATATCCCATTCTGGAAGAATAAGGGCTCCTTCTATTCTAACCAATTCTTGGCCTTCTTCAGGAGTGATTTTATCAAATTTGGCTACCATTTCCTACTTTACCTCTGTTTCAATTCTTATCCTTATCAAGTTGATCTTTCTACCTTTGCTGACACTTTTCTTTGAATTCATTAATGTGAATTCTCCATAGGAACTGAACAAATGCCCTAGCTTTGACAAATTTATCATCTGATAGAAACTCATCACTAGCTTTCTTTGTGATGGGATCTAGTTCCTTACCAACAAATTCTGCCACTGTTAAGTCCATCTCTACATGTTTGGGAGCCTCTAGCATCCCTTCTTGCATCTCTTGAGATGTTACAAAAATGTGCCTTGTATTTCCCATTTGCACTAATTTCTCAACAATTGTTTGTTCATCCATATGCAGGGGAGATTGGGAAGGGGAGTACATATATTATTTTTGTTTTCCCCTTCTTCTATCCTTTGCCTTTTGGGAGATGGAAATGATTGTGCACCTGATTCAACGGGTCTCTTTCCTTTTGAAGTAGAAACTACCTATGTTCTTGGAAATACCATACTATACCCTCTTTTCTGTTGCAAGATATACTTGCCTAGTGGAATACCTCTAACGAGGATAGCCTTATTCAAAATTGCTTTAGCCTTCTCTGGATCTGCTTCCATGACCTTTTCTTTCTTTTGATTCAATGCTTGCATGATATCTTCAAACATTGTCATTAAGGATTCTATCTTATTTTCCCAAGGCATGAATTCTTTTAAGGGATCATATCCCTTATCAAAGTGATGAACAAAATCCAAAGTGATTAAATTTATAGTTTTATTATCAATTGGTCTTTTCATCTTGCATGGTTAAATTCAATTTATCTATGGCTAGAATCAATAGGTATGTCATTTGAAAAGTTAAATTCAATTGAAATAGCTATGGATTTATCTTGAGATACATGCTCGTTTGAAAACCTTTGAAGTGATAGTTTGTTTTTTGCAAATTGTCTCTGAGGTTGTACATAGGGTTGGAATGATTTTGACTCCATTGCTCATGATAGAATAAGGCACTGATCTATTCATTAATTGGATTATGGTTATTCAGTTCATTGTTTAGATTTTTGTGACATCCTATCCATTTGTTCTTTTCAATTTATACATATTTTCTAAGCATTCTTACAATATCACAAAGTATTTAAGTTTTGCAGTTTATAATATATTGTTTTCATGTTTGATTTCTTTCAAGTGCCTTTACCATACTTGAGAGAGAGGATTTGGAATGTGTTCTATCTTCTATAAAAATCCTTAAGACTCAAAGGATAAGCTAAGGTATAGGTCTACCAACCTTGGTTCTGCAAAGCCAGAATTGTAGAAGTTCCAACATTTCCTTTGGTTGTGACTTGTTAGTTGGCCAAATCATTTGGGTTTCCCAGCATTGGATTGGCAAGTCCATAGGAAATCCAATTTGTTGATTTGAGCACCAACACGGTTTATCCCTTAAACCTTCTTAGGTGCAAGTGCTAGTGAATATTATACGATTTTTACCACAATGGTGTTTCTAACTAGGTGAATTCTTTTTGTCTCCAATGTGTAGTCTGCTATGTATTCACACTGTAGCTGATCTATAATTATTTTGTTATTCATTTATAAACAAATATGGGTTATCAATTCATTTCATCGCAAGCTCGCAACCATTTTCCTTAACTACAATTTAGGTCATCGTGGATGCAACAACTTAACCCATTTATAAATGCACATACATAATTCATTGGTTAAGAGGTTGTGGGTCCCATGTGGTGGTGTAGTATAATTTTTATCTTGTCTCCCCACGTTACTGAGTTGTTTCGTGTCATCTGGATTGGCATACAGTGGCGCATTGGGAGCTTCTTTCGATCTCAGCGTGTTATCGAGTAATTTATTTGTTCATAGGAGTTCATTAGGATGTGGCACATGGTTGCACGGTGTAATGTTTCTCTTGACTCCCTGTGTTACCGAGCTACGACGTGTCTCCTGAGTTCACATGTAGTGGTATAATGAAATCAATTGATAACCCAGGTTGGTTACTCAATTAGCTTATGGTTTAGTTGTTTACAGTTGCAGGGTTGTGAATAAGTCCCTGGCGGTTAATAATGATTCAATCGCGGCATCAGTGTTGTTTGATAAAGGAAGTTGTTTGGGTTGAGAGCTTGCGAGGCGCTGACATCTAGAAATATAAAAGGAAAGGGGTTTCTCGAATAAAATGGGTCCATTTGGCATTTTTGCGTGGTTAATTGCTGATGTGGAGTTCTTTTTCAGTTGCACGATTCAAATTTGGTCGATAGCTCAGAACAAAAAGATGCACTTGCCACAACTAGTTGAAGTAAAAGAAGAAGCATGTGACTTAATGAATGAAAGAATGACTTTGATAACAGTGACTAAATCTATAAATGCATGGTTTTGGACTCATTTGATACACAATTCAAGATAAAGAGAAGAGTGCAGAGTTGGTGATTGTGCAGAAGATGACAAAGGTGATTTTTTTTCGACATCGAGGAAAAACTGTGAGTAATCAGATTTACTTTGTTCAAAAAGGATTTTTGGTTTTTATATGTGTTCAATTGTCTGTAACTTTTATAACCATGAGTTAAGTCAGTTCCACTAGTTCAGGAAAGTCTGCAAAGGGTACTAAGCTCTATTGGCAGGAATTTATAGATTTATTTTTGGAATCATCAAATAGTCAGGCCAAGAATGAATTTGAATGGAAAGATTCTTGTAGCATGTGTAGGAACCCACATACACATCTATCTAGTTAGTCTCTCTTCAATTAATTTTTCAACAATAGGGAAAGAGGGCCACCAGTTTCAAACCCTTGGGAGTTGAATTTGACAAAATGAATTGTTCCTGATGTGTTCATAGATATTGATTTTTAAGGGAATTATCCAAAGCATACTGCCTAGTTACAAAGGTTACTAGGAGGGAAGACAAGAAAGCCCTAATTACCATAAATAGAAGAAGTTTGGTAGATGCATTTCAGATTTCAGGTTCTACTTGCATAGAAATTGATTTTTATAGAGAAAAATATAATTATCTTGCACATAAGGAGATGTTGAAGAAAATGCTAATTCCCAGATATATGCCCAAAGCAGACAGAAAACTTATTCCAATTCCAAATAATGTCAACAAACCTTATGATCTTACCACTTTCCATAATTACATGACTCATACTATGCATGAGTTATGTAAGGTTCTTAGTTTTGATGGAGATAACAAAGTAATAGAGGATTTATTAATGAGGGATATGTCAATTTGAAACCCTAAAGTAAACATTGATTATTATTTTGTGGAGTATTTGATTAAGAACATTCATGAAGGATTGATAGAGATTCAAAAGAGTTCAGGGAAAATAGATTTTATGTTTTATCTAATCCCGTGTCATTTAATTTTGTTTCATAATTCTAATGAGATGGATAAAGAACTTATTTTGAATAGGGTAAGTGATTTCGGTGAGCCCGTTCATGTTCAGATGTGGACCAGAGTATGTGATTCAAGTTATGCTCGGTCATGTTTCTTATAATTTGAAAATTAGATTGTTACTCCTATCATGGATTTTATTTGTGTGGATAGAGAATGGTTGGATATTGTTTTTATGAGATTGTTGAGGCCTTTTTAATTTGTTTATGGTTGTCCTATCTCACATAATTTAGGTGGTTTCTACTTTTTGGATGATAGTACTGTTTTCAGAGTTTATGGTTATCTACAGCCACCCTATATTCTTCCTAGATTTGTTCCACTTAGAGTTGTTGTGATTGAAATTATATGCTAGTTGTTTTTGGTTGAGGGGTATTTGGAAGGACATAAGAATGAAAATTTCTTTCCTAGATTGTGGAATGTTTTAGACTTTTCAGTTGGGAAGAAAGAATTTGAAGAGTTAAACACTTTTCTCAAACAATACAAATTGGTTACTGCTCCTTCCAAAATCTGTGACCCTAAGAATTTCATCAAGGTCACAATTCCAATGATGACTCCTTGGAAGAAGAACATTCCTGATCATGAGCCCTTGGATGAAGATGTTGGTAAGAATCGAGGTGCATGAAAGGGTAAGAAAGTGGAATGATTTGATGAGAGTTGAAGATGAATTTAAACCAATTGATGATAATTTTCTCAGTTTCTATTATGACTTGCCTTATTTGGAGATAATTAATCAAATGATTGATAACTATAGAAATATAATGGAAAGGGTTCCAAAAAGGCGTTGGATATTTGATTCTGAGTAGTTGATTGATTGTATGTTTGTCATTGATGACAACATATAATACACAGTAGCAATTCTATATGTACTTATTAGAATGATGATATGAAGAATTGCATAGATAGATACATGGTGTTGACATGTTTATTATGTTATTTTCATACACATAGATCTAGATATGATGTTTCAATAAAGTTATGTAATTCTGTTATTGGCAGTTACAGTTCTGGAAGTGTAACTGTTTAGGGCTGACGTATATAACATGTTTCTTGAGTTGCGCCTATCTTCATGATATGTGTGTGTATATTCATGTTTAGTTATGAGTTGATGATATTCATCTAAAGGCGCCAAACGTGTTTCAAGAAGATTGCAAAGTTGGAGTTAAATTGGTGAGGCCGACTTAGTGAAGCGTCGCGTCTATTCAGTTTATACTTGCCTGGTTGTAATAATGCTTGCGTGCTTAGTAGAGCTGACAAGGATGTTATGAAGAGTTGTCTTACAAGTCCCATGATCTCATACTTTGAGGAAGATACTTATAGCAAGTCAAAGGTGACACGCTAAGTGTGAATGATACAAAAAGAGAAGAAAGATGTACAGAGAAGATTATCAGAGTTAGTTCATTCATCAAGAGTCTATGTGAAGAAGAAGTGAAATATTACAATACACTGGAAATGATCAAGACAATAGGTCTACTCTACAGTTCATCATCAGATATAGTGCATATTTGTTATACAGAAGGTTGTAGCCTTCACCATCAAGCAGTGAGCTTTTGGACAGTGAATCCACCACCCCTAACAGGGTTATTTGTAAAAGACTCCTAACAGGGTCTGACCCTTAACCAGGTCACTATACTTATTG
>MU228212.1:3401317-3423745 GCA_018584345.1 Thuja plicata
TCAAGAAGTTCAGATCTGATTACAAACCCAAATATAAGAAGGAATGTTATCATGTTGAAGAAGGTGTAACTGATGAAGATTCAGGAGAAGATGAAATTGGATTCATTGCCCTTAGAGACATGGAAAAATTTCTTGAGGAAATGGACATTGAAGATGAAAAGGAAGAACAAGAGCTAGCCCTAATTCCCAAAGAAGACATCATAACTGATTGGATCATTGACAGTGGATGCTCCCATCATATGATAGGTGACAGAGACAAATTTGTTCAGTTTGAAAAATACAAAGGTGGTATGGTTAGATTTGGAGACAACACTCCTAAACCTATCATAGGCAGAGGTTCTATCACTTTGGATGGAAAGAACAAGACAGATGATGTTCTATACGTTGATGGATTACATCATAACTTGTTGAGTGTTGGACAGCTACTTGACAAGGGTTATCATTTGATGTTCAAAGAAAACAAGTGCATCATTAACAACAAGGATGGAGACATGATTGCATCAGGCTCTAAAACTAAAGGTAATGTTTTTTAGCTCAATTCTGATGTAAGTTGTTTTGTTGCAAAGGTGGATGATAGTTGGCTATGGCACAAGAGACTATGTTATATCAATTTTGATAACATATTAAAGATCAGTAATTTCAAGGTAGTTAGAGACCTACCACGTATTGCAAGACTAGTTGACACAGTATGCAGGGAATGTGTTATGGGTAAGCATGTAAGGAGTTCTTTCAGAAGCAATCAAAACTCAGCTAAAAACAAATTGGACTTGGTACACACAGACTTATGTGGTCCTACTCAAACAAGATCATATTACAGAGAAAGATATTTCATTTTGTTTGTTTATGATTTTTCTAGGATGTTGTGGGTTGCGTTCTTAAAGGAGAAGTTTGAAGCCTTTGAGAAGTTTAAAATATTCAAAGCTAAAGTTGAGAATGAATCCAAATTAAAACTGAAATGTCTGAGATCTGATAGAGGAGGAGAGTTACCTTTGATCAGTTTTATGATTATTGTGAAGAACATGGTATTAAAAGATAGTTGAGTGCACCTAGAACGACTCAGCAGAATGGGATTACAAAAAGGAGGAACAAGATCATACTTGATACAACACGCACTATGATGATTGAAGGAAAAGTTGCGCACACCTATTGGAGAGATGTAATGAACACAATAGTATATACTATCAACAAAACTCAATTGAGGCTAGACGCAGATAAGACACCCTATGAACTTTGGTTTGGCAATGTACCTACAGTAAAGTATTTCATAATCTTTGGCAGTAAGTGCTACATCAAGAGAGATGATGGTGTTGGTAAGTTTGATGCCAAAAGTGATGAAGGTATTTTCCTTGGTTATTCTACTAAAATAAAAACATATAGATGTTTCAATTTGATATTAAAGAAGATAATTGAAAGCACGCATGTTAAGATTGATGAAAAGTTTATGGTTCAAGAGAGGTACTATGAATATGCACCTATGATTGAAGATGAACCTAGACTTAGCAACAAAGATACTGTTATTGAAGAAATGTTTGATTGCATTGATGTCTCATGCAATGACCCTTAATCAAGCAGAGAAGAATAACATATTACAGAAGAAGAAGACACACCTAAGGTTCCAAAATTCACATCCAAATACCACTCTAAAGATGACATCATTAGAGATCAGAGCAGAAGTGTTTTGACCAGATCTAAAGCAAAAGGTCTAGCAATGGATGAAGAGGTATGTTTACTTTCACAGATTGAAACTTTAAGTGTTGAAGATGCTTGTAATGATTCTGATTGGAGGAATGCAATGAAAGAAGAATTAGATCAGATAATTAAAAATGATACATGGGAATTGGTCCCTAGACCTAGTGACAAAAATGTGATTGGAACAAAGTGGGTATTCAGAAACAAGATGAATGAAGATGGTACAGTAGTAAGAAACAAAGCAAGATTGGTATGCAAGGGATATGCGTAGAGAGAAGGAATAGACTACACTGATACATTTGCCCCTGTGAGCAAACTAGAAGCCATTAAATTGTTTTTGGCATATGCAACATTCAAATACTTTAAAGTTTATCAAATGGATATAAAATCAGCTTTTATGAATGGTGATTTGAATGAAGAAGTCTACATTGAACAACCTGAAGGATTTAGTCTTTTAGATGAGCCAAACATGGTATACAAATTGAAGAAAGCACTATATGGTCTTAAACAAGCTCCAAGAGCTTGGTATGAGAGACTTGATGGTTATCTTACCAAGATTAGATTCAAGAAAGGAGCAGCAGATTATAACCTATTCATAAGGGAGACACCTGATGGATTACTATTAGTTGCCATATTTGTTGATGACATTATCTTTGGAGGTAATGACAAGCTCAGTACAACATTTGCAAAAGAAATGCAAAATGAATTCGAAATGAGTATGATTGGTCCTATAAAATACTTTTTGGGACTGAATGTAAAACAAATAGATAAAGGTATATTCATTAATCAATCAAAATATGTGAAGGAAATATTGAAGACCTTCCAGATGGAAGACTATAAGCCAGTATGCACTCCCATGATAACAGGAAGCAAGCTTTCAAAGGATGATGATTCCACATCAGTTGATAAAACATTGTAAAAATATATGATTGGTAAACTCATTTATCTAACTCAATCTAGACCTAACATATCTAATGCAATTGGCATTGTTGGAAGATTTGCAGTTGAACCCAAGCAGAGTCACCTAATGGCAATCAAGAGGATATTCAAATATCTAAAGAGAACTATAGACTATGGTTTATGGTATCCTAAATCAGAGAATGTAAAGCTTCATGTCTATACAGATGCAGATTGGGCAGGTTGTATTGATGACAGGAAGAGAACTTTAGGAGGAGAAGTATTCCTTGGAGATAGGTTGGTTTCTTGGATAAGCAAGAAGCAGAACTGTATTTCTCAGTCAACAGGAGAAGCTGAATATGTTGTAGCAACACTAAATTGTTCAACCATGGTTTGGATCAAGCAGATGGTTAAAGACTTTGGCATTTAGGTTGATTACCCTATTGTTATTCATTGTGATAATACTAGCACTATCAACATGTCTAAGAACCCTGTGATGCACGCAAAGACAAAACACATAGAGATCAAGTACCATTTCTTAAGAGAAAAGGTTGCAGACAAAGAAGTTTAATTGGACTATGTGAACACCAAAGAACAGTTGGCAGATATTTTCACAAAGCCTTTATCAAAGGATACTTTTGAGTATCTCAGGGAGAAGTTGGGATTAATTCCCTCTCCTAAGTTTATTTAGAAGAAGCAGCAAAGACATCAGTCATTAAGTGACTGATGAATGGTTGACTAATCTACTTCTGGAGTAGTACCTGTACCTAAAGATCTATGGTTCCCTTTTCCATTTATGTCAAAGGGAGAGTATATAGTAAGGGGGAGTATGTACTAAGGGGGAGCATATACTTTGGGCGAGTATATACATGGAACAAAGACACAGACAGAGGAACTGCAGTAGTTTAGAGAAATCTTTGATGATGATATTGAGAAGATTGTAAAAGAAAGAGGACACCATGAACAGAGGATGTTTTTGATATCATATGTTTCCATCAATGTCAAAGGGGGAGATTGATGGAGATTTGATTCTGAGCAGTTGATTGATTGTATGTTTGTCATTGATGACAACATATAATACACAGTAGTAATTCTGTATGTACATATCAGAATGATGATATGAAGACTTGCATGGATAGATACATGTTGTTGACATATTTATTATGTTATGTTCATACACGCAGATCCAGTTATGATGTTTCAGTAAAGTTATGTAATTCTTTTATTGGCAGTTACAGTTCTGGAAGTGTAACTATTTAGGGCCAATGTTTATAACGTGTTTCTTGAGTTGCACCTATCTTCAGGATATGCATGTGTATATTCATGTTTAGTTATGATTTGATGATATTCATCTAAAGGTGTCGAATGTGTTTCAAGAAGATTGCAAAGTTAGAGTTAAATTGGTGAGGCCGACTTAGTGAAGCGTCACGTCTATTTAGTTTATACTTGCGCAGTTGTAATAATGCTTGCGTTCTTAGTAGAGCCAACAAGGATGTTATGAAGAGTTGTCTTATAGGTCCCATGATCTCATAATTTAAGGAAGATACTTATAGAAATTCAAATGTGACACGCTAAGTGTGAATGATACGAAAAGAGAAGAAAGATGTACATAGAAGATTATCAAAGTTGGTTCATTCATCAAGATTATATGTGAAGAATAAGTGAAAGATTACAATACATTGGAAGTGATCAAGAAAATAGGTCTACTCCATAGTTCATCATCATATATAGTGCATATCTTTTATACAGACGGTTGTAGCCTTCACCATCAAGAAGTGAGCTTTTGGACAATGAGTCCACCACCCCTAACAGGGTTATTTGTAAAAGATTCCTAACAGGGTCGACCCTTAACCAGGTCACTATACCTATTGCATTTTAAAGTACAACTCCTAACAGGGTTGAGATATCTTCTAACAGGGATTACTATAAAAAAGTATAGTTCATTGTGGGTGCTAATTCCCACCGGGGTTTTTACCATTTGGTTTCCCCGTAATCAAATTGTGTGTTGTGTACTGTGTTATCTGAATAAGCATTTACTTTGTTGTATTCTGAAGTTAAAGAAGAAAAATAATTAAAGTTATTGATAACTGATTCACCCCCCCCCCCGCTCTCAGTTATCCTTTGNTTATTGATAACTGATTCCCCCCCCCCCCCGCTCTCAGTTATCCTTTGGGACTATTCTAACAAAAGGGTTTTTGATGTTGAACACCAAATTCTTGTTGATATTCAGTCTTTTGGTGAAGAAAGTGGTAATGAGTCTGAGGAGGATTCAAGTGATGGTGTAGCCTCTTCCAATAAACCTCCAATAAAGAATATTAGGCCCAAATTTCCTATTAGGGAGCAAATCAAACCAAATTTTGCAATAATACCTATTCAAGAAGAAGGGGAATATTTCAAACAAATCAAAGAAAGATTGAGAAAAGGTAAACAAGAGGAATCGGAGAAGAAGAGAAAATTTTTCCCTTAGCCAAAATGATTGATGATAGAGTCACTAGTACATTTGAGGCCAAATTCTGATGGTTATCTGTCAGATTTTCAACGCCTATTTATCGGTACTTCGAAACATGTAATTTTCATGGTTATTTCGTTGGAAATTGCAACAGAAGTGGTAACTGTCAATATTTTGACACCGTATCTGTCAGACCTTACCAAATTAATATCCATCTTATTATAACATTTCATATGGTACATCGATCAGAACACTGACACAAAATGTAGACTATTTGATGGACTACTTGTCAGAATACCAATGGTATCCTATCAGATTGCTTGACAGGATACCCCATCGAACATATACCACAGTCGTCATAACTATCTGTCGTAAATGCATTCTAACCTTCATTATACCTACTAGAATATCAAAAAAATAAAGTGACCCTTCGACAGGACAACACATTGAACTTATAGCACTTCTGTCATAACTATCTGTCAAAAATGTAGTTTTTTCGACAGGAAAACCCATCGGATGTATAACACTGCCTTCATAACTATCTGTCAAAAATGTAGTCTATCCATCAATATATCTATTAGGATGCCGATGAAAATGCAGTAAACATCTGATAGGAAACCTTGTCAAAGATATAACATAGCTGTCATAACTATTTTTCAAAAATGCAGTCTATCTGTCGTTACGCCTTTTGAACTTCTGATGGAAATGAAGTGACCCTCCGACAGGACAACTTGTTGAACGTATAGCAATGTCATTGTAACTACCTATTGAAAAGGTAATTGGTCCAATAGGAGAACCCATCAGATGTATAACACTGCCATCAAAATGGTTTCCATTAGCGTCAGAACTGTGACAGATTGGCACACTAAAGATAAAAAATCTCAAGAGACCATCATAGAGGGTCTTCGTCTTTAGTCCATATTGCTAAAAAAACATTTTATATTTCATTAGCTCATCAAATGTGGGGATTATTTTCATGGTAACATATTATTTAAGTTAACGTTGCACAAATTTATTTACTTCATGCACTTGTAGACTAAAAGGACAGTGATAAAGAAACATCTCCTCCCGTGGCATACATTCAGGTCACGGGAGGGGATGCTTCATTCTCACTGTCCTCGCAGTCTACAAGTGCGTGAAGTAGATAAATTCATGCAACATCAACTTAAATAATATACTTTATACATGAAAATACCATCTATTAAATTCTTTTAGATCCCCACATTTGATGAGCTAACAAAATATAAAACATTTCCTCAATCGTATGGACCAAAGATGGAGACCAACTATTATGGTCTCTTGAGCTCTGTTATCTTTAGTCCTAGCTACTGGGTAAGGCTTGAAAGACTTATACCTATCGATCATTGAGAATAATCACTACCTTTCCTTTATGTACATTGTACAATATCCAATATATTACTAAAGATGAAGAGAAGGCAAAAAATATGAATGGATAAAAGAAATGAAAGATAAAATAAAATTATCTTGTTGTTACCTTCTCATAATTGATCCTAGTCTAGAAAAAACCTTTTACACTTGTGCTTCTCATCAATACTAGAGGCCTAAAGGAATTTTATATGATAACTAGCACATTTCATGCCTAGATGAGAAACAATATCCAAAGTTTCCAGATTCTGAGAAGAGGTATGAGTGGAGGCCAAAGAAGGAATATTTATGAAGGTTTTATAGAAGTAGGTTACTAAATCATCATCTCTGCACTGGTACTCAATCTGGAAACCCTCATCCTCAATTTTGTCCCACCTCAGCTTAGTAAAGAAGATATTCTCTAGAATTTTAGACATCTAGCAAATCTCCACAAATATCCCTTCTAGCCTCCACTGAATATGCGTCTTCTCAGAATTAAAAAACTCTCGATCATTGATTCTCATCAATGTACAAATAAAATTGTGACAAAACACTTAATCCCTAATTCAATCTTTGATAAATAAAATTGTGACAAAACACCTAAAGAATATGGAAAGCTCACAATATTTGTTTACTCCACTCAATAAAGGATCTATCTATAAAAATACAACGACTTGCATGAACCAAACAATGTTCTCAAGAATTGGAAACAAATAAATTAACTATAGAAATTGTAGGGCAGTTCAACTTAAATGAAGATAATCCAAAACAATTGTTTCTTTCCAGAGCACCAAATTGACAACTAATTACTTCGAGTTTCATCAATTTAGAGCAATCTACAATCAACGTTTGGAAGGAGCAGTATTTCAACTTCAAATATTTGAGATGTTGAGCATATATTTTCAAATTGTTTAACCCATAACAGTCACTAAGTCAAAAAATTTGACGTTGAGGGCATAGACCTATAAAATTTTCAATTACATTTTTTTTAGTTTCTGCAATAATAAAGTGTAGAGAACATGATATGAGGCTAGGAAAGCCTAGACAAGACTTGGGAATTTCATTAAAATATAAATATGAAAGTTCCAAATCAGTGAGTGTCTGACAGGAAATAAGAGCATTAGGAAACCACTTCATTGGGATGAAACCACATCTTATAACAATTTATTTTACCCCCTTTACCCTCACATGCTCAATCCATTCCTCAATTTTTTTAGTGTTTCTCTTACTGCGAAAGGGAGAATCGAACCTAAAACTTGTAAGAGGTGCAAAATGTTGTTTGTTATTTGTTATTACAAACCTATTACAAGCATATATTTGAAGTATCAAAAGATAAACTTTAATTATTATTTGGTCCCTTTATTAATTATATTAATTAATTAAATAATTCCATATGATATTATTTAATTTTTAGGACCATTTAATTAATTAAGCTAATTAAGATATTTTATTAAAAAATGGGGACATTACAAATAGGATTTGTAGAATGAATGAATATGACATTGATGGAATAGGAGTATGCTTAGTTGTATTGACACATGGAATATAAGTTATAGGTAGAAGTGGTTGCTATAGCTTCTTACCTAATGAATAGGTTTCCTTCCTCAATTCTTCTTGGTTGGCTATCCAAAGGTAGTGTTATCTTACCTAATGAATAGGTTTCCTTCCTCAAATTTTAAACTGTAAACAAACACACAATTACTCAATCATCCATATTGGAGCTTTGTGATATTTGAGAGAACAACTATAGTGTTATCAACAATATGATCTCATGTTGGTGCAACACCATCTTTCACTATCAAACTTACTTATCAGCTGTTAGTAGAAATTTTATATTCTGAAGGTTGAATTTCATCTAAAAGAGTAGTGCAGTTTACATTTAATGAAGAGGAAAATAAAATGCTTTTCTCCATTCCTATCACCCTGGTTCATATGTTTAGGTTTGTTCCATGTTTTATAGCTAAAAGATAAAATATTCAAAACAAAATTGTTGAGATAAAGGTATTGTTTATTTGAGATTTAAGGGCTAGAGTTTTATAAAAGAGTATTATGGTTTTCTAGGATTTAGAAGCTAGAGAGGGACATTGTAGGTAGAGGCAAAGTAGATGCATTTTTAGGTTGTGTTAGTAATAACTTAGAGGAGGGGGTGAATCAGTGGCCTAAAAAAATATTCCAATAATCAACCCTTAAAACTTAGTACCATAATATTATACTTCTAGTTATCTTCAGTCTTATAAGATGAATGCCTCCAAATACTTATATCAAATTACTACTGCTCAGAATGCTTTATAAAACCTTCTACTGTGGATTTACTGAATAGCAGTCTGTTAATTTACCGAAAGATAGAAAATTATTTGGTGTATACCGAGCAATCCAATTAATTTAAGTGTAATGAAAAACACTAAAGTAATGACTCATAAACACATTGAAACATGGGTTTTTAATGTGGAAACCCTGTTAAGGGAAAAACCACTTGGGACCGGTAACCAAAAACTTTCACTCTTCTGAAGTGAGCTCAGTGAAGAGCCAACCCTGTTAAAGTTTACAAACACACTGTTAGGTGTGACCTTGTTAGAGGATTTAAAATTTTAGTCTGTCACTTGATATCAAGCATCTCTATGCTACCATCCTTGATCAAACACTCACTTGGCCTATCAATAGGTATCTGGCATCTCATGCTATCTTCATGAACAAAATTTTTGATACTCCATTGGATGTATCTCAATATAGAAAGGATCTTTAAATCCCGCTCAGTTAAGAGACTTTCTGAATCAATGGTTAAACTGATACAGTATGATTTGTTCATATATACAACTTATACTTGCAGATTTTTAGATCTATTGTAATCTCACAAAACTATTCTGATCAATATAACTCTATTTATACCTTTGCTCCACTTTGATTATGCTCGGTGATGTTGTGATCTGTTTCTCAGTGTCTACATAATTCTTTAGCTCTTTCCTCAGTTTGTTGATCAGTACTGTATGAAGTTGCTCTTCATCATTTTCTCTTCAGCATCCTCTTTTCTTTTTTTCCCCACACCAATTTGAAATGAATTGAGCTATCTCTTAAATAGACATGATATCACTGTTGTTAGGTTCTTGGTCTTCTTTATCTTGGGGTGATCCACAATTCTTGCCAATTAGATTTAAAGCAAAAATCCTATTTTATCTCACTGAGATCTTCTTGCCAACTGGACAAATTAACTTTAAATCAATCACTTATCTCTGGCTTATCTTGTCGATGAAAAAAATGATAACTACCAGTTAACTCTATATTTAGCTCTACCAGCTAGATATTTTATCATTTATGAACTCAAGCTAATTTCGGTTTAAATTTATGATAGCATCGGTCAACACTCTAGTTCTCCTTGGGCTTCTCTGCCAGTTTACACTATGTTTATGGTCGTCAGGTTTGCTTGTGATTCTGCTCATTGGTAATGCTCATCAATTTTCTTGCTCGGGCATCATTGTGATTTGACTGTTGGTGATCTCTATCCGTCAGGTTCTACTGACCATTGGTGTTTGTAGTCACAATATGAATGCTTGTCTTTTTATGCATTACATAAAGCATAATATTTTTCTCTTTGATTCTCTGAAGTCTTTGACACTTTGATTATAACCGATTAGATTATACCAAGTTGACATCAATGACAATACAATCCATTAACTGTTTTAATGTCTGTCATTATCCTTCTGCATTTTTGTGATCAACTTAACATCTTCAAAGATTCAATCAGTTACATGTCATCAATCTCTCCCTTTTACATTGATGGAAACATACTACATTATCATACTACACTATTACTAATACAATATGAAATATACAGTTTCATCAAGCTTTCCTAATGTAACTATTAAAAATGTCTGGCTCCCGATAAGCTCAAAAATAGCTTAGATTTATTTCATGTAGAGTGGTTGTCTTCAATCTTTAATCCCTTCACTGGATAGATGTATCATCTGATATCTCTATTCTGATATGTGCTTTACCTTGACTGTTCCTCTTCTTGATAATCTCTTTTTCCTTTGAAAACATTCTTTCTCTTTGTCCGAACTCTCTCCCTTTGTTACTTCTCTCCCTCAGATGGATATTTCATATGTAATCAATTTCTCTCCCTTAGAATATTGATTAACTCTTCCTTTCTGATTCTTAGGAACTTCTCTTCATGGATAATGATATAATCTCTCCTTTTATCATATCTCTCCTTTTGATAATGAGATCATCTCTCCCTGATGGTAATAAGAACATCTCTCCCTTTTTTGTAGGATAATGAGATATTTATCTCCCTTTGACAACAATGCCAAAAAAAATTACTTCTCCTTATTTTATTATCTATATCATCTTCCATCCCTTTACATAATATATTCCTTGAATTTCCCTATCCATTAGCAATATAATGTTCTAATTTTCGGTGCAGATATGTACCTTGCAATGTATAAATGTATATGTTGTCCATCTTAGTGTTTGCATCAACATGACTGATCTTCAGATGTGGTATAGGCTGATGAAACCTCCTAGTTAGGTTACTGACTGATAGACAAGGGTTCAACCCCTAGTATATGTCTTAGATACTCAAATGTATCCTTTGGTAATGGCTTGGTGAATATATCATCTAACTATTCCTTTGACTGAACATATCCTAGTGTCACTTCCTTTGCTTGCACTTGTTCTCTCAGATAGTGATACTTGATAGAAATATGCTTAGTCTTTGCATGCATGACTAGATTCTTATAAATGTTTATTGCACTGGTATTATCACAATAGATAATTACTGGTTCAAGGATCTTCATATGCATACCCTCCAGTAATTGTTTGATCCATGCAATATTAGAGAAATTTGCAGCAGAAAACACATACTCTGTTTCTACAGTAGACTAAGAGATGCATCCTTGCTTCTTGCTTATCCATGTGACAAGTCTGTCACCCATGAAGAATGCTCCTCCAGTTGTGCTCTTTCGGTCATCAATGTTTCCAGCCCAATCAACATCTATATAGACTTGTATCTCAAATTTTCCTTCTCTCTTGTACCATAAGCCATAGTCCTCGATGTTCTTTAGATATCTCGGAATTCTTTTGACAATAGTCATATGTGATTCATTGGGATTAGCAAAGAATCTTGCAACAATTCCCACTGCATGTGTTATATCTGGTCTGGTGTGAACAACATGCATTAGTTTGCCAATCATGGATCTATATAAGGTCTGATTTACCTCATGTGTCTTGTCTTCTTTTGTCAGCTTTCATCCAGTAGCCATAGGTGTTCCAACTGGTTTGTAATCTTCCATCTTGAATATCTTTAGCACTTCCTTGATGTATTTGTACTGAGTGATGTAAATGCCTGCATCTTGTTGAAGAATCTGTAGACCAAGAAAGAATTTGATCTCTCCAAACATAGACATTTCAAATTCCTTTCTCATTTCAATAGTAAAGGATTTCCATACCATTTCATTTCCCCCAAAAATGATATCATCAACAAAAATTTCAGCAATCAAAATATTACCATCAGTATCTTCTTTTAAGTATAGATTTCTATTTTCACTTGTTCTAAAAAAAATGATGCTAATGAGATATGAGTGAAGTCTTTCATACCAGGCTCTTGGTGCTTGTTTCAATCCATACAAGGCTTTGTGTAGTCTACATACCATGTTTCTCCTGTCTGGATCAACAAACCCTTCTAGTTGTTCAATGTATACCTCTTCTTCAAGTATTCCATTTAGGAATGCATATTATACATCCATCTGGTATACCTTGAATCCTTTGAATGCAACATAAGCAAGAAAGATTCTAACTCCCTCTAGTCTAGTAACAAGTACAAAGGTTTCACCATAATCAATACCTTCTTCTTGTGCATATCCCTTGCATACTAATCTTTCTTTGTTTCTAGTGACTTGTCCATTCTCATTCAGCTTGTTTTTGAATATCCATTTGGTACTGATGACATTATTGTCATTTGGTCTCGGCACTAGTATCCATGTATTGTTCTTCTCAATCTGTTCTATCTCTTCATTCATAGCACTAACCCATTCTTCATTCTCAAGTGCATTGTAAACAGATTTAGGCTGAAAATCACAAAGTAAGAATATGGTGTTAAGTGCCTTACTTCTTGTTCTTGTTCCAGCCTTCTTGTCTCCTATGATTTGGTTTTGTGGATGATGTATTCTAACATACTTCGCAAGTTTTGGTTCAGCTCTGTGTTCATCATTCTGATTATCTTCTTCACCTTCATTTTCCTCTCCATTGTTTCGAACATCATCTTGAGTAATATCCTGATCGTCGGTAATCGTAGCCTGATGCTCAGGTGTAATGTTTTGATGCTTGGGAGTGACACACTATTGCTTGGGTAGAGTGTCAGGTTCTGTATAAACAAACCTGTTGTAGTCCTCTGGTTCCTTTTTGCTTTCCTTATCATTCTTTTCTGCAAATTCATCTATTTTCACATTTTCACTTTCAATGATTTTGTTAGATGATTTGTTAAGACATTTATAAGCCTTGCTTTTGATTGAATACCCTAGGAAGATGCTTGACTTTTGCAGTCAAGTTTCCCATTTCTGTCATCCTTTAATATATAACATTGACTACCAAAGATTCAGAAGTAACTTACATTGGGTGTATGACCATACCAAATCTCATAGGGTCTCTTCTTTGTGTCCTTCTTCAATTATACTCTATTTAGTGTGTAGACATCAGTACTAAATGCTTCCCTCCAAAATGTTTGAGTGATGCTTTTCTCAATCATCAATTTTCTTGAGCAGTCAACAATTGATTTGTTTCTCATCTCAATAATTCCATTTTGTTGTGATGTCCTTGGTGTAGAAACTTGTCTCTTAATTCCATGCTCATTGCAATATTCAGTGAATTCTTCTGAAGTAAATTCTCCTCCTCTATTTGACCTTAAGAATTTCAATTTCTTTTCACTTTGTTTTTCTACCATTGCTTTGTACCATTTAAACATCTTAAATGCTTCTAATTTATCTTTTAAAAACATGACTGTCATCATTCTAGAGAAATCATCAACAAAGAGAATGAAATAGCTATCTCCATAGTATCTCTTTGTCCTCATTAGTCCATATAGATCTGTATGGACTAATTCTAGAATTGCAATAGATGTATGGGTTTTTCTCTTGAAACTAGACTTTGTCATCTTACCTTTTTGACAATTCTTGCACATGATATGCTTGGGCTTAGTCATCATTGATAGGCCTCTGACATTCCTTTTGTTGCTTATCTTTATCATGTTGTCAAAGTTCACATGACACAATATTTTGTGCCACAACCATAAGTCTTCATTTCTAGCCATCAAACAAGTGGTGTTAGTGTCATCAAGATAGAAAAGGTTACCTTTTATCTTCTCACTAGTACCAATCAACCTTCTTGATTCATTGAAGACCTTTGCCTTCTTATTTTCAAATGCTACTCTGTGACTTGAATTGTTCAACTAAGAAACACTTAACAAATTGTAATTCAGTCCTTTAACCCATTAGGCATTTTCACATTTTATCAGGTTATTCAACATTATGGTTCCTTTACCTTCAATTGGACAAGGTGTATCATTTCCCATTCTCACTGAACCACCATTATAGTATTCAAAAGTCTCAAAATTTTGTTTATCACCAGTCATATGGTGAGTGCAGCCACTATTTATGATCCAGACATCATTTTTACTAACTTTAGATATGAATGCAGTTTCTACATTCCTCTCTTCATCTTCATCTAAATCATCCTTCATGGCTACAAATACCATCTTGATGTCTTCTTCTAATTCTATTTTAGTGTCATCATCTCCATTCTTAGCTAGGTAACAAGCTTTCTTCCCTTTGTCCTTATAGTCTCGGGTATCTCTCTTGTCATATTTTTGGTTGCTCCGGTATTCTCTATTTTTCACCTTTATCAAACTTGTTCTCATAAGGTCTGCCATTTTCTTTGTCATCTTTTTGTCGGTTTGGAGATCTTGCAGCAAAGTGTCCAACCTCTTTACAATTGAAACACACAAGTGGTAATTTACCTTTGTATCTTCCTTTGCCTCTCTACAATCTTCTAGCCATTAGTGCTTCAATTTTATCAAGTCCTTGATCCTCATTATCACTGTCACTATTATTTCTAACAGTATGTCTATGACTTTAGTTACTTATCTTTAAAGAAGATTTGAATGCAGATTCTATAGATGGTAAGAAACTATTGTCAAAGTTATTCATCTCAAATGAAATTAGTATACCAATCAGACTATCTAGAGTAGCTGTATTGTTTGCAACTGCTCTCATTTCTTCAATAGCAGAAACTCTAATAGCATAAACATGCAATAAGGTTCTTAATATTTTTCTTACCACTATCTCCTCTTCAAGTACACCTCTAACTCATCGTATAGCATTTACTACCTCTTTGATTATGTAGCTATACTGAGTAATGTTTTCTCCTTCTTTCATCCTTAGGTCATCAAACCTCCCTCTTAGGCTTTATGCCTTAGCTCTGAGTACATTGGCATCTCCTCCATGTACAAGCTTCAATTTGTCCCACATTTGCTTTGCAGAGGTGCAGGTTTTGACATCTTCAAACTCAACATCATAGAGTGATGATGCAAGTTCTATCATCATGCAGTTATGCTCATGCTTGACTCTTAATTTCTCAAGAGTATGAGGTCCTGTAGGCAACACATATTCAATATCTAAGTATTAAACAATATCATTTCCAATACCTGATAGGTGGAGTCTTATTCTACTTTTTCATGATGCAAAGTTGTCTTTATTGAACTTGGGCACATCTCGTATGTTCATCTTGTGATCTTTTTCTTGAGCTATTAAACTCCCTTTCTAAGCACACAAGCTCTGATACCAATTGTTAGTAATAACTAAGAGGGGGGGGGGGGGGGGGGGGGANGGTGAATCAGTGGCCTCAAAAATATTTCAATAATCAACCCTTAAAACTTAGTACCATAATATTATACCTCTAGTTATCTTCAGTCCTATAAGATGAATGCCTCCAAATACTTATATCAAATTACTACTGCTCAGAATGCTTTATAAAACCTTCTATTGTGGATTTACCGAATGACAATCTATTAATTTACCAAAAGACAATAAATTATCTAGTGTATAATGATCAATTCAATTAATTTAAGTGTAAAGAAAAACACTAAAGTAATGACTCATAAACACATTGAAACATGGATTTTTAACGTGGAAACACTGTTAAGGGAAAAACCACTTGGGACCGGTAACACAAAAATTTTACCCTTCTGAAGTGAGCTTTGTGAAGAGACAACCCTATTAAAGGTTACATTAAACACATTGTTAGGTGTGACCTTGTTAGAGGATTTAAAATTTTAGTCTATCACTTGATATCAAGCATCTCTATGCTACCATCCTTGATCAAACACTCACTTGGCCTATCAATGGTATCTTGCATCTCATGCTATCTTCATGAACAAACTTTTTGATACTCCATTGAATGTATCTCAATATAGAAAGGATATTTAAATCCTGTTCGGTTAAGAGACTTTCTGAATCAATGGTTAAATTGAAAGAGTATGATCTGTTCACATATACAACTTATACTTGTAGATTTTCAAATCTATTGTAATCTCACAAAACTATTCTAATCAATATAACTCTGTTTATACCTTTTCTCCACTTTGATTCTGCTTGGTGATGCTGTGCTCTATTGCTCAGTGTCCACAAAATTCTTTAGCTCTTTCCTCAGCTTGTTGATCAGTACTGTATGAAGTTTCTCTTCAACATCCTCTTTTCTTTTTCTCCTCACACCAATTCATAATGAATTGAGTTGTATCTTAAATATACATGATATCACCATTGTTAGGTTCTTGTTCTTGTTGATCTTGGTGTGATCCACAATTCTTGCCAATCAGATTTAAAGTAAAACTCATTTTTTATCTCGCTGAGATCTTCTTGCCAACTGGACAAATCGGCTTTAAATCAATCACTTATCTCTGGCTTATCTTGTCGATGAAAACAATGATAACTACTAGTTAACTCTATATTTAGCTTTTTTAGCTAGATATTTTGTCATTTCTGAACTGAAGTTAATTTTAGTCTAACTTTCTGATAGCGTCGGTCAACACTCCAGTTCTCATTGGGCTTCTCCGTCGGTTTACACCATGTTTTTGGGCGTTAGGTTTGCTTGTGATTTTGCTCATCGATTTTCTTGCTCAGGCATCACTGTGACTTAACTGTCGGTGATCTCTATCCGTCGGGTTCTACTGACCATTGATGTCTATATTCACAATGTGAATTCTTGTATTTTATGCATTTCATAAAGCATAATATTTTTCTCTTTGATTCTCTGAATTCTTTGACACTTTAATTATAACCGATTAGATTATATCAAGTTGACATCAATGAAAATACAATCCATTAACTGTTTTAATTTCTTGCATTATCCTTCTACATTTTGGTGATCAAATTAACATCTTCAAACATTCAATCAGTTACATTTCATTAGGCTGTCTAAAGTCTATAATGGGAAATTTGACATGACATTCATAAATCAAGTATATGTTAAGAATACTATGTTCAAACTATTTCTTTGCAATAAACATTCTATCAACTATAACTATGCAATAATTTATGGTAAGGAACCTCATGCAAATTTATATCTTAAAGCGTAGCAAATGATTTAGTGTTTTCATATTCTCTAATCTATGTTTTCATTGTGTTCCGGTACAACTCATTTTCAAAAAGAAGAAAAGTATGCTAACCACGCCATCTTCATCTCTTCTTTTCCTTTCTTTGATCTCTTCTTTTCCTTTCTTTGGTCTTGTATTTTCCTTTTTTTTGATATCCCATCTCATCATGGTTGTGCCTATATTGCCAATAAACAAAATTCAATATCATACACTCAAAATTATCAAATATGTAACCAATAGTATTAAATGCTCAAATGCTTGCAATCCATTGAATGTAATGGGATGAGGATGTAATCTATCAAGAGAAAAATGTAGTTTGATAAAAATAAAATTGTATTAGATGATGTGAAAAAAATCATCAACATTGCATATCACATTTTATATTAATTTTTCTTAGAAATAGGAGAGATGAAAAGAAAACTACAAATTGTAATAGTTGAGTACCAGATAGATTATATCATGGCCGAGCCTTTCAAAGCCAATCACAAAAGCAGCCCAGATGTCCCCATTTTAGAATGGGAATTTCGTATCCCTAGCATTTTTCCAACAAAACATTTACCCTACATGAAGATATAGAGTTCGCATAAACTATGTCATCATAGATGTTTCATTTTGAATCACATTGGATGATCCATAATCAGGAAGAGAGTAAAACTTTAAAACCAGCTCCTTCCAAAATAGAAAGACTCAAAGCATGGAATATAAGAAAATATTAAGAAACAATTTAAATAAAATAAATAAGATTATATCCTAAACTTATCAATTTTCTAAAAAAAAGTTCAAACAGTTAAGTTACCTATATTTATATATTTGAAATGATAAACAACTATTAAAAAATTACCTTTAACTATTTAAGAATGGCGATGACAAATCCATATGTATAGATGATTTCATAATGAAATATATGACAAAATATTTGGATGACATTTATCCAATACATGAAGACATGATACAAATAATAATGAAGCAAGATTGTACTTTTGAGAATAGAGGAAGGAAACCTATTCATTAGGTAAGAAGCTATAGTCCAAAGGTATTGTTAAACTTGTTGGGTTGTTGTCCAAAGGAAGATTTGTTCTGATGGTAGTGTTGAGAAGCACAAGGGAATTAATTATGATAGGTTTCTTTTATGATTGGTAAGCTCTGGCATCCAGGTGATTCTTATTGTCTATTGTGACAACTATTGACCTTGAGATTGAGAAAACAGATGTGAAGAAAACTTTCATGGTGATTTGGAGAATCGAACCTAAAACTTGTAAGAGGTACAAAATGAGATGCCATTTATTATTATAGTGGGATCAGATACATGTAGGTGAAACTGTTGCAGTCCACACATTAGTTAATTGGATCACTCCTTAAGGGCATAGTTAGACTTAATATAAACAAAAGATTGTTCAAGTTGTCACACATTTAGCAACTCTAATGATAATTAAAAGATAATTAATATAAATTGTTAATTAAAAATTGAATACAAATATGATCAAATGACAACTAAAAGATATTTAATATCAATTGCCAATTAATTACATAGAAGGCATTTATTATTTGAAAAAGAGGACATGATTTTTTCATCTAACCAATCTTGCAGAGAGAAGCAAGACCATCAGAACAATCTAACGTGTTCATCCTTTCCATATAATTTTCTAACATTTAATTTGATCTCCCCATGGCCTTCAGAGGTTTTGAACTAGTGATGTACAAGATAATTTCCATGTCTATCTGCAACAAAATCTTCTCCATTGATTTTTCCCCTATGAAGACCACGAAGGCACCGGTTACATTTCATTCAACTTCCTATTGCTTATATTAAGTTTAGATTATTATCACATCTTTTCGCGAGAGCGTTGATCACAATATTCCATAAACAATGATTTAAAATAAAAATTAATTGTAATCATTTTATGGAGTAGTGCCAAAAGGCCAAAAAATTCACTATCATAATTGTATGAGGTGGCACAACATGAACACTCATTTCTTTGGAAAATGTCCAAATCTACATGAAGTGAATAGGAGGCATTGACTGAGGACAAACTCTTGAAATAAACATAAATTTGTTGAAGGGAAATGTTATTATAATATGAAACCTTCCAATTGTACACATCTTGATATAGATTGAAAAATGAAGTACTAAGGACAACATATGTAATTATCAAACAAAGGATACTGAATGTGAAGCATCATATTTCAGATGCTATGAAAGGTGTTGTATTGACCATCTGAGAAAGAAACATGTATTACGAAAGGAGAGATGCCACTGTAATAGATTAGGGAGAGAAGGCCATCAAGATAGTGATCAAATCAGATAGATACAATGAGCACATTCCTACAAAAAATTTCAAAAAAGTTTACTTGTGAGTAAGGGGTAACCCAACGTTTCCAAAAATCATGTGGAGGACAATCAAAAGTACATTGATTTGTTACAGAATCAAATTTAAGCGACAAATATTTAATGGATGATATAGTTGTTATGTATGAGATTGAAATTATAGAGTACATCTACAGAAAACAATCAATGGAGTCAATTGTGATCACTGGATTCATTATGAAATAGTAAGCACAAGGTGAGGTTATAAAGAGACATAACAGGAATCTTAAAAATGCAATTAATTTCATCATTATTGAAGATGATGGTCAAAATGGGTGAAATATCTAGTCATAGTTCAACATTAGGAGAATCAGACATGTCTCACAAAAACCGTCAACAGAAGTCACTGTTAAGATGACACAATTAGAAGCTTCATATGAAAAGTGTGATCAATCTAGAAGTGCAGTTTTTGTAAACAACATCTTCATTAAAAAGGACAACTTCATATTATGTAGTGTTATTGTGATTTTACATTGTGACAACTATAAGAAAAGGTTCAAAGTTATGATTCCACCAAGAGATCTAAAAGCAAGTTTCAGGTGCATGTAAGGCTTTTTTATATAATAGAAAGGCTTGTAATTAATGAAAGTAGTCATGAGAGGTTGTTTTAGAGAGAAAGCATGGTTACAAGGTCTGCATGAGGAGCATAATGGTTACTTAAAGGGATATATATTATACATCATGTGCATGAAGCATGACCTTGAATCCATTTTTAATATTGGTAATCAACAATGCAAGAGGGATAATCATTTGCATCTATTTTGATAGTCATTTACATCTACACTGGCCAATTATCAACATTCAGAACTACAGTTCTTAAGAAAGGAAGAGCATGGTTTCATAAAGGAAAAATTTTCATATCCAATGGACAAAAAATGATGTTATAAAGTGATGTGATATTCAGAAGGAAAGCTACAAGATATTTGCAACAAGTTTTGAATCCTTAAGCAACCATTTCAAAGATTAGTGAAAGTATACAAAGTAAAGACTGATTATTTTAGCATTTGTTTCATCATAGGAAGGTAGTAATCATATGAATCAAAATAAAAAGGTGCATTATGATAAATAAAATGTCATGGAATGGTGATCACAATAATTTTGAACAAAAGCTTTACATGGAGAAGGACAATGTGAAACAGATTAGTCTGATTTTTTCTATCTTCTAAATTTATGATGAAACTATTAAGGAAACGAATGAACATAGTAAAAAAGTCTACCATTATCAAGTGTATCAAATTAATGAAGAAGCACATCAATTGTAAGAAACATGAACAGTAGATCATCCCAGGGATAGATATTCATTTAGTCTACATTCACATCAAATAAAGCATGAAGAAAAATTAATGCAGTGGAATACAAGTATAAAAGCATCAATCACTAATCCAAAAGTAATTTTGTAGTGATAAATATCATAACAAAAATCATGAATCATATTCAATGAAGAGATACGACTATAAGGGAGGTAATGGGCATTCAGATCACCAGTATCAAAACCTTCTGTATAGTCAGAAAATGGAAGCACTTCCATGGTAGACTGGTTTAGCCTTCTAAGTAAGTATTTTGGGGTCATATCAAGCACCTTGAATGGGTTCTTGACTTTGACCTAGATTTCCCCATGTTTTGCCTCTCTTTCCACTTCTTTCCATCTAGTTTTTGGCATCCTGGACTACAGATCTGAGGTCTTTGACCTCAAGGTCAGGGTTGAACTTTTGGATCTATGTCAAACTCAACCTTGACCTAGGTCAAGGTCAACCTCAACCCTGACCTAGGTTAAGGTCGACCTCAACCTTGACCCAGGGTTCAAATCTTGGGGTCCCATAGTTTCCAGATGTCGGTCTTTGCAAAAAGTTATTTCCAGCTTTCGGGTCGGCTGTTTCAGGTTCTGAAGCGGTGATTCCTAAATTATATTTAACATAGGTCCACTTCTAGGGGCATGGGTCCAATTAGGATTTAATTCTCCTATGTAGGTCTCCTTAGAATATTGTGCCCTAGTTTCATATAAAAGGAAGCCTTCTCCTCTCATTTTCTCTAACTATGATCAAGTGAAAATAAGGGTGATCAAGCGATCAAATCAATCTAAGGAACATTCTCAAATATCCTCAAGTGCAATTCAAGAAAGCTAAGGAGAAATATTTGAAGCAAGATTCCATCCATTCTCAAGCACTCAAGCATCCATTTTGATGAAGGAGATCCATTGGAGGCCATTGAAGGATTCAAGCCACATAGTGCCCTTTTGGTGATCTCTCCATCCGCCTTCTTCCAAGCCTCTTCCAATTCAAGAACCCATTCAAGACTTAGTGTTGGAGATCTACAATAAAGAGATTGAAGACATCCTACATTCCACATTCCATGCTTTGGTGCATACTTGTGGATCCACAGATTCAAATCTGCCACAAGGACCTTTACAAGCAAGGTGAATTTGTGCATTTACTTTGTTTACATTTATGCAATTTCAATTCAATTATAAGGTTAATTCCAAAACTGGGGTTTGACCAAGGAAAACCCCTCCCCCACAACAAACAAACCTCTTTTTCTTGTAGGTACAGGTTTGGGACTGTAGATTTGGACTTAGATCTAGATACCCTTTTTGTCTTTCTTTTGGGCTCAGCGAACAGATTTTTTGTCGAGGCTGTGTAGGTTAGGGTCGAGATTATTGGGTTAGGGGTGACATTTGTGGGTCAAGGTCAACCTTTTTCACAAGATGGTGTCAGATCAGAAAAATATTTCTGGGTTTTGTTCATCTTTGCATTTTTGTTCTGGGTCATCCTTCAGATTTTCTAGAAACAATCTACAAACCTCAAAAAACAACATTTTCCAGATCTGCAATACTTTAAGGTTGGTTTTTCTTCTCATCCTTTTCAATTATTATAATCTATCATATCTACATTGTCAATTAATATAATTTAAGATCTCCCTCTTTGTTTTCATTTCCAAATGGTTGATTCATTTGTGCATTAATCCCTCTTTTGGGTTGATCAACTTGGATCTTTCATTTGTGCATTTGAGGATAAAAGTGGAACATCTTAT